>CAUYUJ010017793.1:537500-680000 GCA_963575745.1 Prorocentrum cordatum
TCCTCCTCCTCCTCTTCCTCCTCCTCCTCCTCCTCTCCTCCCCCTGCTCCTCCTCCTCCTCTTCCTCCTCCTCCTCCTCCTCATCCTCCTCCTCTCCTCCTCCTCCTTCTCATTCTCCTCCTCCTCCTCCTCCGCATACGCCTCCTCTTCCGCCGACGAGGACGACGGTTGACGACGAGGACGACGAAAGCCGACGACGAAGACGACAGCAGCACCGACGACGCCCACCACGACCGCGGCGGCGATGACGGCAGCGGCGCATACCGACACCGATGAAGACGACAACGAGGGCAACAGCACCGACGATGCCGACGACGATAGCGCAACACCGACACCGACGACGGCGGAGATGGCGGCGAAGACGACGAGAGCCTTCGGCGGCGCCGGGGGCGCAGGCGCTGCGGCGGGGGCTGGCGCGGCCGCCTGAGGCCCGTGGTGCGGCCCTCCCTGGATCGTCTGGACTGCATCGGGGTTTGTGCGAGGCTGCATGCCTTATCTAAAAGGCGGGGAGGGGAGAAGAGGGAGGGGGCAGGAAAGAGGAGGGAGAGGAGAGAGAAGGGAGAGGACGAGGGGGACGTACGAATGCGAGGAAGGAGGGGAAAGGGGGGGGCGGAGAGAGGAGGGGGGGGGGGGGGCGGAGAGGTCCTCCTCCTACCTGCCATCCGCCTCCTCGTCCACCACTGCGTCTTCGGTTTCCGCATAATTGGCCGTGTCGCCAGGGCCGGACGCAACTCGATCGGTTGGCCATGCCGGACCCTGGGAGGCTTCTGGGGGCCAGTGTTGAGCAGACGATGGTGTCCTCTCGGAGAGGGCGAGGAGGTTTGCTTCGTTCCTTCTCGTGGGGTCTCGGGGGAGATCCGCCCCATCATCTCGAACACCCCGACCTGCCACTCCGCCCCGCGACCGCTTCCCCCAAAGGCCCCGCACACGGGGACGATGATGAACCCGGACATTGGCATCAGGTCGGGCCTGTCTCCTTACAGGGGGGTTTTGGACGGAAAATAAGAAATAGGGAAAAACACTCATCCGAAAATTGACAACAGATAACTACTTATTAACTATGTTTGAAGATTCCCCCTGTAGAGGGATACGCTCGACTTAACTCTTAGCCCCTTCCGAAGCCACAGGCGGTCCCTCAGAAGGCGCGAGGACTCCTGATGAGCCCCGACGCCCATCTGTGAAGGCTCGCGTCATGTCAATTACCCCCCTGGGCTCGCCGCCGAAACGCTGCAGCCGCGTTTGGTGGAGGAGGAGGAGGAGGAGGAGGAGAAGGAGGAGGAGGAAGAGGAGGAGGAGGAGGATGACGTGGAGGAGCGGCGAGGATCTGGGCAGGCAAAGCTGACCGCGGTGGATGGTGAGGTGGCCGGGCGGTCTACCTTCGAGCCCAACCTCAAGAGAATCCAAACTGCTCCGTAGTTTTCGGGTAGAACTCCGTTAACTGGTGGTCGATCGGGACGGTCTGGGCACCCTTTGAACGCTTTCGGCAAGGCGTAACTGCTGGAAAGCAACGAGAAGCGACAAAAACGTTTGCAAACCTCGAATCTCGAACCCCAAACTTCCTGAAATGATAGGTCAAACCTAGCTAGGTGGATCTTTCCTGGGGTGCGTTCAGCTCAGGATTCCAGGGCGGACCCAGCCGTGGCCAGGATGGCGCCCCAGCATGATCAAACACTGTCCTGATCCTTGCCAACAAAAACGAATCAATGACACAAACATCAAAACACGGAGGTCCGCGCAGAATTCGTAAGTCCAGCGCGCATCCATGGAACCCCCGAGTTGTTCTCATGTCATCATTCAGTCCAGTAAATCCCCCACATTGTCAGAGCCCCAAATCATCAGGGGTAACTCGGGTCAGGGCTAACTCGGGTTCGCTTTTCGGGATTCCGAACCCGAGTAACCCCGGGCCCGAGTTACCCCGGATAAGTCGGGCGTCCAGAGCCCCAAATCATCAGGGGTAACTCGGGTCAGGGCTACCTCGGGTTCGCTCTTCGGGGATCCGAGCCCGCGCTACCCCAGACCCGAGTTACCCCGGATATCTCGGGCGCCCACGTCACAGTGCCCCTCCAGGGGGCCCCGGATCACTCCCTGCCCGTCGCCGCCGGGGGCGCGGGCGCAGCTCTCGGCGCAGACGGCGCCGGGGCCGCCGCGGCGCCCGGCGCCACGCCGCTGAACAGCGCCATGGCCGTGCGCTGCCGGTCCGTGAGGGCCTTAAGGGCAGCGGCGGCGCCGACGCGGTGGCAGGGCCGAGCACCGCGGCCACGCGGGGCGGGGAGGGCGGCGGCGCCGAGGACGACAGTGAAGGGGAACTGGGACGCACAAGTAAATGCACACAAATAAAAGGATTCCCCATATTGTCCTATATGTTCTGGGTTGTTGTCTTCCCCCCCACCCCCCCCCCACTCCCCACATTTTCCTATCTTTTCCTGGGGGTCGACGATGAATTGTGTCTGTGTTTTGTCCTTCCTGAGACAAGGGCAGCGAGGGCGGCAAAGACGAGGAGGACGACGGCGGCGGCGACACGCAGGGCGAGGACGGCAGCGAGGGCGGCGACAGCGACGACGACGAAGGCGGCAGCCGCGGCGGCGGCTGCGGCGGCTGCGGCGAAGCCGACGGCGTCCGAGGGCCCCCCGAGGCGCGCGCTGGCGGCTCCGCCGGCGTGGCCGCGGCGCCGCCCGTCGGCGCGGCCGGCTTGGCCGGGAGGCCCGAGGCGGGCGCCTCCGCACGGGCGGGGGCCGGCAGCGCCAAGGCGGCGGCGGCGGCAGCGCACGCGCCACGCGCGGCCGACGGCACACGGCCCACCGCAGTGGCGCGGCCGGCGGCCGCGACGGCGACGTCCCGGCGGCGCCGCCGCCGTCGCCATCGTCGGCGTCTGTCCTCCTCCTCCTCTCCTCCTCCTCCTCCTCGCACATCTCTCTCGATCCTCACGCCTCGCGCATCGCTCCTCGCTCCTCCATCCTTGCTCCTCGCTCCTCGCTCTTCGACATTCTCCTCCTCCCTCCTCCTCCTCCTCCTCCTCTTCTCTCCTCTTTCTTCAATATCCTCCACTTCCTCCCCCCTCGCCTGCCCTCCTCCTCCTTCTTCTTCCTCCTCCTCGCACATCGATGCTCGCTCCCCGTTCCTCCACCTCCTCGCGCCTCGCTCCTCGCTCCTCGCTCCTCGCTCCTCGCTCCTCCTCCTCCTCCTCTCCTCCTCCTTCCTTCCTTCTCCTCTCTCCTCCTCCTCCCCTCCTCCTTCTCGCTCATCGCTCATCGCTCCTCCTCCAACTCTTCCTCCTCCTCCTTCTCCTCCCGCTCCTGGCAGCTCGCTCCACGCTTCTACCTCCCCGCTCCTCGCTTCTCCGCTTCCTGCTCTTCCTCCTCCTCCTCCTCCTCCTCCTTTTCCTCCTCCTCCTCCTCCTCCTCCTCGTCCTCCTCCTCGTCCTCCTCCTCGTCCTCCTACTCCGCCTCCTCCTCTTTTTTCGCAGTCGCTCCTTGTCCTGCTCCTCCTCCACCTCCTCCTCCTCCTCCTCTTCCCCTTCCTAGTGATCCTGCTCCATCCCCTTCCTCCGTCTTGCTCGTCGCTCCTGCGGTCCTCTCTGCTCGCGCGTCGCTCCTAGCTCCTCTCTCCTCGCTCATGGCTCCTCATGTCCCTCTCCCTCCTCCTCCTCCTCCTCCTCCTCCTCCTCCTCCTCCTCCTCCTCCTCCTTCGCCTCCTTCGCCTCCTCCTCCTCTTGCTCCTCCTCGAATTCCTCCCCCGCCGCCTCTCTACTGGCGCCTCGCTCCTCGCTCCTGGACCCTCGACCCTAGCTCTATCCCCTCCTTCGCCTCCTGCTCCTCCTCCTTCTCGTCTTCCTCCTTCTCATCCTGCTCGTCATCCTCCTCCTCCGCATCATCACATTCATCATACTCATCGTCATCAGCATCATAATCAGCAACATCATAATACCGTCACCATCATCACCGTCATCAGCATCACAATCAGCATCAGCATCAGCATCATCATCATCAGCAGCATCATCATCAGCATAAGCAGCATCATCATCATCATCATCATCATCATCATCATCATCATCATCATCATCATCATCATCATCATCATCATCATCATCATACTCATCAGCATCACCACCATCATCATCATCATCAACAACATCAGTATCATGAATACTAGCAGCAACATCATCACCGTCATGATCAGAGGCGTCGTCAAATCATCACCATCATCATCAGCATCATCAACATCCGCATCAGCATCAGCATCAGCACCAGCATCACCATCAGCATCATAATCACCGTCGTCGTAATAATCTGCACCATAACCACAACCCAAACCATCCGCATCAGCGTCAACCGCAATATCAGTCTCATCATAATCATCATCATGCACATCATCATCAGCAACATAATCATAGTCAGCATCACCACCAGCGCAATCACCATGAGCATCATGATAGTCGCTATCATGATCAGCAGCAGCATCAGCATCATCAGCACCATCGTCACCATCAACAACAACATCAACATCCCCAGCATAATCTTCATCACCGTCATTATCACCATCATGGTCATCATCATCATCATCATCATCATCATCATCATCATCATCATCATCATCATCACCAATATCAGCGTCATCATGATCATCATCAACCACAACAATATCAGCAGCAGCACCATCAGCTTCAGCATCAACATATTCGTCATCGTCATTGTCACCAGCATCATCGTCATCAACATCATCGTCAACATCAACATCCGTATACTCATCAACGGCATCGTCAGCATCAGTGACATCATGATTAATCGTCGTCGTCATCATCATCTGCATCATTGTCGTCGTCATCACCAACATCAACATAATAAGCAACATCAGCCTCGGTAGCAGCTTCGGCATTAACGGCGACCTCTCCAGGATCAGCATCGTCATGATATGATTCATCATCAGCATCGACGTCATCACCTCAATCAGCAGTAGCATCCTCCTCCTCTTCTTCATCACCCGCATCATTATCACCATCATCAGCATCCAAATCCTCATGCTCCTCCTCCTCGCCCTTGCTCATCGCTTCTCGCTCACTGCTTCTCCCCTACCGCTTCCTCTTCCTCCTCTTGCTTCTCCGCCTCCCGCTCCTCGCAGCTCGCTCCACGCGCCTCCATCCTCGCTCCTCCTCAATCCTCCTCCTCCTCCTCATCATCATCATCATCCTCCTCTTTCTCTTCGCTCCGCCTCCTTCTCCTCCTCCTCTTCCTCCTCCTCCTCTTCCTTCTCCTCCTCCTAATCCTCGCCGTTCCTCCTCCTCCTCCTCCTCCTAATCCTCGCCGTTCTTCCTCCTCCTCCTTCTCTTGGTCCTCCTCCGATTCCTCGTCAATCCTATCCTTCTTGCGTCACGACGTCTTACCCAAGCTGTTTTTCTCCCCTGCATTATACTTTACATCCCTGATCAGGGCAATTCGTCTGGGCATTGTTGCTGGGTTGGCTGGTCGGGTTACGCGAAGCGTCTCAATCAGCTGAACAACAAAATAAAGGACGACGCTTTTTCGAGCGGCGGATGTTTAATGCTTGGAAGACGAATAAGGAAACAATACGGGGGACAGTGTAAAACATAGCTACTGCAAAGCGTATCTAGAAAAAAAAAAGCGGGGCAAACATAATCGACGGAGACGTCCCCGCGACCGGCATCTTGACATCATCTTGGGCACCTTGGAGCGCTCTTCCGCTGACTTGAAGACCTGCTTGACCGATCTCGGAGCTCTGTTGGCGTTTTCTGAGGAGGGGCGTCTGCAGCCTCCTGCCGCAATCCCAGCGCGCTCCCGGTGCCCCAGGGCCCCCATGGCGCGTTGAGGGGCCGCCCTGGAAGCCGCCAGCCCTGTCCCCCGGTGCGTGTATATATATATATATATATGTATATTTGTAAATGTGTACACAGATGTGCATGTTTGTACACAAGGCAGTTGTTTTAACACATATGATGTTTGAAACAATATTATTTCTAATACATGATTCATATATTAATAGATTTATGCACAAACTCATCGTGGTTTTTGAGTATACATCCCTGCATTTTAATACATGATCCGCACGCGGAGCATGTATAAAAAACGGCACTGTATGTACATGTATATATACACCCATATGTACTAGAACCACTCGCGCATGCGTCGCGCACGCTTGGATTCAAGCCTCCCCCGTGTTGACGAGAATGCCCTGGACATCCAATTTGAAATCTGGTTCCCTGAACTCGCGCGAGGGGCGGGCAACTCAAGAGGGGGTATCGCGCGATCGCTGTCTGCAGATGGGCGCGCAAAACAAGAATCCCTAATGCTCAGAAGGAAGATAACGTCGATCAAGCACTAACGCGTGTGCTCAATACCATTGCGTGCTGCATTCACATGTTTGCCACATTTTTGCTGGCTCAACTGCTGGACTGCATGGCGGGAATGGGCCTCGCTGACGATTTGGTTAACGACTACGTTTATTGCTGTCCGATGCCTCCTATGTTGCCTTGCCCAGTGACCTCCCGCGGATGAAAGAAAGGAAACCAAGGAGAACGACCAGGAGGAATCGGGCAGTACGGGAAATACAAGAGTAGGAAAGAAGAAGAGGGCGAGGGGGAGGAGACGCAGGCGAAGCGATGAGAATGAGGAGGGCAAATCGAAGCTCTCGGATCTTTTTGGTTCCCATCTTGTTTTTCTCATAGAACCGCTGAATCAAAACGTCGCAGTGCAGATGCAGCTCAGAGCACTGGAGGAACAGGGGAAAAAGAAGCAGGAGCTAGGGAGGATCATGAGAAGGAAGAGGAGGAAACGTAGAAGAGGGAGGACAAGCGGCCCCATCCGCATCCCCTTCCCCATCCTGCTCCTCCTTCATTCCTGTTCCTCATAAATTACTTCTCCCCGTCGCACCTCGAGGCCGGTCAACTGGGCGGTCTGGGCATTTCGCCTGCGACTCCCTCACCAGTTATGAACCTGCATTGGCAACAGTTTCACAGATGGAGGGCGGGTCATTGTCAAAATGTGGCTCTCGCCTTAGCGCCGCGCACACTCGTCTTTAAAATTTGCAAGAGTTGCACGGATTGGCGCAGAGGACATTCGTTCTGACAACTTGCGCAAACGTTTCACGGATTCTCATGGCCAACGTACCAGAAATGGCGTTTTGGAAAGATTGTGGTTGCAACAGGATGCAACATTATGAGGGACAACAGTTATGAGGGTACAACAGGCGGTTTGGACATTATGAGGGTGCAACAGTTACGTTGATTCGCTGTGTGGATGCCCCAGGAATGGCTTTCTGGCACAATTTAGGATCGTCAAGACGCAACAGTCAGGTTGATCCGTGGCGTTGGAGTATCGACAATCATGTTTTGGCATGCTTCAGGGTCTTGAAACGGTTGTCTTGCAACGAGGCAGTTCCCTCAGTGGGAGTGAACCCTTGTAGGGGCCTATGAACAAGGAAATTGGAGGGAGGGTGTATTCCAGCATCGTTGATGACTCTTCGGTTTACACTGGTCCTTCTCCTCCTCATCATTGTCCTTCGGGTCCTCTGGGATTCCTCAAGAGGCCTTTCTCATTGGGGGGTATCTTGGAACCCCTTTGGCTCTCTTGGGGCCGTCTCGGAGCCCGCGCTCTGAAGCTTTCGCGACGCCATTTCCGTGAGAAAATGAGAAGCCCAGAATACATGAAAACCTGATGTGTTTAATTGTCTAAGCTTTCTGAAGCCTCATTTGGGCTTTCTTGAAACATCTCTTGAAGCACATGCGGTGTCCTGGGGCCCTCCTGGGGTGACTGTGGAGCGTCTTGGGCCGTATTGGCGGCCTCTCGGCATCCTCCTGAGCTATATTTGAAACCTTTGGAGGCTCGGAGACCCCCTGGAAACCACAAAAGACCTGCTGGCCCCGGGGGCGAAACGGAAGTGGGTTACAAGGCGGGGGAAAGTGTGCTGCCCTTGGGCCCGGGGACCTGGAAGCCGTCGACGGTAACGACGACGACGACGCCGACGCCAGCGACGACGACCGCGGCGACGGCGACGACGGCGACGATGACGATGACGCGGGCGCGCAGCGCACCTGCGAGGGCTCTGGCGGGGGCGGTGGCTTCGGCGCCTGGCAGCTGCTTCGCACACGAAGCCGAGCGGGCGGGGCAGCGCGGGGCGGAGAGAGCATCGGAGCATCGTTGAACCGATCTCTGGTCCCACTGTTTGTGGCCTTGGTGGCCTCACTGCCCGATTTCCCCAACTGGGTGGGGATATCGGAGAGATATATATATATATATATATACACACATATATATATATACATATATATATATATGTATAGAACTAGAACCACGCGCGCGCTTCGCGCGCGCTTAGGTTCTAGCTAGGAGGCGAGCTTGAGTCAACGAAAGTCGCAGGGAAGGGGGCAGGGGGAAGAAGGCCAGAGAGCGCTGAAGGATACAAATACTGGAACCCTCTTGTGATTTTGTGGGGGGCCTCGTCCGGCCGCTCGCTGGGAGTTTGACGTAGCTTCTCGGGAGCCTCTGAACCTGTCGGGGGCCTCCTGGAAGCAGGTTCGAAGCATTTTGGGGGCCGATTTGGGGCTTCTCGGGGCCTCCTTTGGGCCTCTTGGGGGTCTCCTGGGGCCTCTTGAGGGGCCTCCTTGGGGCCTCCTGGCGGCCTCTTGGGGCGGAAGGCTCGAGCTTGCGGTTCGTGGTCCCCCTCTGGGCCCCCTCTTGGGCCCGTCTTGGGGCCCTCTTGGGCCATCTTGGGCGCCTCTTGGGCCGTCTTGGGGCCCTCTTGGGCTGTCCTGGGGCCCTCTTGGAAGCTTCTTGGGCCGTCTTGGGGCGGTCTTGGAGGCCTCTTGGGCCGTCTTGGACGCGGTGAAAGCCCAAGATGCGAACATGCGAAAAATATACGTTTTCCCATAGGAATGGCACGATTTTTGTTTCTTGGACCTCTCTTGGGGTGCCTCTCGGAACGTCTTGGGCTGATTTTGGAAGCCTTTTGGCGCCTCTGGGCGGCGTTTTGGCGCCTCCTGGGATATGTTGGGCCGGAAGCTCGGAATTCGAGAGTGGCTTTCTCCTTCTGGGACCCCTCTCGAAGTCGTCTTGGGGTTCTCTTGGGCCGTCTTGGGGCCGTCCTGAGCCACTCGTGCGCAGCCTTGGAGCGCTCCCAGAGGCCTCCTAGGCCGTCTTGGAGGCCTCTTGGGCCGTCTTGGACGCGGTGAAAGCCCAAGATGCGAACATGCGAAAAATATACGTTTTCCCATAGGAATGGCACGATTTTTGTTTCTTGGACCTCTCTTGGGGTGCCTCTCGGAACGTCTTGGGGTGCTTTTGGGGAGCCTTTTGGCGCCTCTTGGCGGCATTTTGGCGCCTCCTGGAGCCTCTTGGGCCGGAAGCTCGGAATTCGAGGTTGGCTTTCTCCGTCTGGGACCCCTCTCGAACTCGTCTTGGGGCTCTCTTCGGCCGTCTTGGGGCCGTCCTGGGCCACTCGTGCGCAGCCTTGGAGCGCTCCCGGAGGCCTCGTAGACCGTCTTGGGCGCCTCTTGGGCCGTCTTGGACGCGGTGAAAGCCCAAGAGGCGAACATGCGAAAAATATACGTTTTCCCATAGGAATGGCACGATTTTTGCTTCTTGGGCCTCTCTTGGGCTGCCTCTCGGAGCGTCTTGGAGGCTTCTGGGACCTTCTTGGTGTCATGACAGGCGTCTTGGAAGGCATCTGGAGCCATCGGAGCGCGTTCCGAAGCCGCCTGCGAACGATCTTGGACGGCGTCCGGCGGTCCGACGAGCCTCCGGGCCCCCCGGGGCCCACATTTGTGGTCGGGGTCCCGGCCCCGGGCCCCCGGACCCGGTGCGCCGTTATATGTAGATTAAAAAAAAATCCGCCACCGTGCCGCTGCCCCTATGAGCCCCAGTCGCCACTCTTGAAGAGATCTTAAAGGGTTCGGAGCCTCTCGGGCCAAATCTTCTGGGGCTTCATCCGTGGTGGCGCGTGTTCTTGTCGGGCCTAATGGGGGCCCCAAGACGGGCCAAGAAGGCCCCAATAGGGCCCCAAGTCGTTCCAAAAGAGTCCCGAGACGCCGAGAAATCGCTCCAAGACGCTCAAGGTGCCCCCCAAATGGCCAAAGAGGCCACCAAGACGCCCCAAGAGGCCGTCAAGAGGCCTCCAATGAGGGCCCCGAGAAGCAAGAATGCTGTTGTCCCCCATGAGGGCCCCGAGACAGCCCAGGAGGCGCCCAAAAAACGGCCCAGAGGACCTCAAGACGGCCCAAAAGAGGGCCCAAAAGAGGAACCATAAATCAAACATTCGAGCCTTCCGTCCGCCCCAAGAGGCCCCCAGGAGTAAGAGTAAGAGCCCCAGGACGGTGTGCACAGTAGAGGCGCCCAGGAGGCTGCAAAGGCTCCCAATATGCCCCAAGAGGCGCCCCCAACAGTCCCGTTTTGGAGCCCTTTTGGGCCGTCGTGGAGCCCCTTTGGGCCGTTTTGCAGCTTCTTGGGGGACTTGGATCGTCTTGGGGCACTCTTGGCGGTCTCTTGGAGCCCTCTCCGGAGCCTCTTGGAGACCTCTTGGGGCTCTCCTGGGGCCGTCTTGGGGTCCTCTTGTGCCGTTTGGGGGCCCTCTTGGGCCTTCGTGTGGCCCTCTTGGGCCGTCACAGGGGCCCTCTTGGGGCCTTTTGGGCCGACTTGGGGAGATTTTGGGGGCGCCTTGGCCTGTCTGGAAATCATGTAAGAACAGAAACGGCGGATGAGCTGAACATGTACGTTTTCCCATGACGCTCGGGGCCCTCTCGGAGCGTCTTTGGGGCCTCCTGGACCGCCTTGGACCTGCCGTCTTGGGGCCCTCCAAAGCTGTTGTGGGGCCCTCTTGGGCCGCCTTGGGGCCCTCTGGCCAGTTCACCCGGAAAAATATAAAGAAACATGCCATGGGAGCCGCCCGGGAGCCGCTTCGTTCGAAAACATACAAGGGAAACGGGGCATTAGAAGCGCATTTCGAGATGTCGCTGGCTTGCCCGTTCTTTCTCTCTGTCTCCCCGTCTGGAGGCTCTCTTGGGGCATCTTGGTGGCATAGTGGGCGCGCTCTGGGAGGCCTCTTCAGGGGGGAACTAGGGCATGTTGGTATCTTGGGAAGGCACTAGGGCGCGATAAACACGAATGAAGATTATGAGAATACTGTCGATGAAGATAATGACGACATACTGTTTCTTGGAAGCATCTTGGGCGTCTCCCAGGCCCTCCTTGGGCCATCTTGTGGCGCTCTTTGGCCGTCTTGGGGCCCTTGTGGGCCGTTCTCAGGCCCTCATGGGAGTCTCTCGGGCCCGCTTGGGAGCCTCTTGGGGCCCTCTTGGGGCTCTGTTGGGGCCGTCTGGGGCTCTCTTGGGCAGTCTCGGGCCCCCTTGGGGCGTCTGGGGGCCTCTTGGACTGCTTTCGGCCCCTTTGGGTTGGCCTGTGGGGCCGTGTTGGGACGATCTTCGGGGCCTCTTGCGCCGTCTGGGGCCCGTCTGGGGGGCCCTCTTGGACCGTTATGGGCTCCTTTGGGGCGCCTCTGGGGCCGTCTTGGGACGATCTTTGGGGCCTCTAGAGCCGTCGGGGCCTTTCCAGTATTGAAAAGGGGAGAACCCTAGAAACATGCAAAAACCCTAAGGAAATCAATATGTTTGGCATGCTGAAGCCCTCTCGGGGGCCCTCTTGAGGGACTCTGGAGCCGTCTCGAGGCTCTCTTGGACCGTCTGGAGGCCATCTGAACCATCTGGGGGCCCCCTTGGACCGATTTCGGCCTCTGGGGCCGCCTTGGGGCAATTTTTGGGGCCTCTTGGGCCGTCTTGGGCCCGTCTGGGGGCCCTGAGCCGTCTCGGGACGATCTGTGGGGCCTCTTGGGCCGTCTGGGGCCCTTCTGGAGCTGGAAAGGGGAGAATCCGAAATGCATGCCCAAACCATATGGCGACTCAATGTGTTTGGCCTCCTGAGGCCCTCTCGAGGTCCTTCTTGGGGGCCTCTGGAGCCGCGGAGACCACCTGAAGCTCCCTTGGGGCCGTCTTGGGGCCCTCTGAAGCGATGTTGGGGCCCTCTTGGGGCCGTCCTGATGCCCTCTGGCCAGGTCACCCGAAAACAGACGACGAAACAGGCCATGGGAGCCGCCCGGGAGCCGCTCCACTCGAAAACACATACGAGGGGAACAAGCCATGAGAGCCTGCTCGGCACGGGGGCGGAAGACGCATTCACTTTCAGGGCGCGAGATGTCGCTGGCTTGCCCGTGCGTTGTCTCTGTCTCCCCGTCTGGAGGCTCTCTTGGGGCCTCTTGGTGGCATATTGGGCGCCGTCCAGGGCTATCTCGAAGCTGCAGGGGGCTTCTTGAGGGGGGACCAGGGCGTGCTGGTATCTTGGAAGGCACCAGAACGCGACAAAAACACGAATGAAGATTAGGATACTACTGCTGATGATGACGACGACATACTGTCTCTTGGGAGCATCTGGGGCGTCTCCCAAGCCCCCCTCGGAACGTCTTGTGGCTCTCTTAGGCCCCCTTGGGGCCCGTCTGGGCCGTCCTCAGGCTCTCTTGGGAGCCTCTCGGGCCGTCCTGGCACAATCTCGGGGGGCTCTGGAGCTGTATCGGGCCGCTCTTGCCCGAAAAGGCGAGGAGTAGGAAAACCGCCATAAAACCTAAAGGCAACAATGGTTTGCTCGTCCTCCAGCACTTTTGGGGGTCCTCTCGGGTGCCGCTTGGGGTGTCTTGAAGGCCCCTTGGGCTGTACTGAGGCCATCTTGGGCTATCTTGGATCGCTCTTGTGCCGTGTTCGGTCCCGTCTGGGCCTCTCTCACGCCGTCTTGGAGATGCCTTAAGCTGGCGAGGAGCTTATGCAGGTAGGGCGGGGCCAAGGGCGCCGCCCGCGCGGCGAAAGCCATACGTTCGTTTGTTTCCCGCTTAGACCGCCCATCGGTGCTCGGGGAGGGGGGTTCTTGGAGACCTGTTGAGCCGTATTGAGGCCGTCGTTGGCTATCTGGATCGCTCGTTGGCCGTCCTCGGACCCGTGTGGGCCTTTCTACGCCGTTTTGAAGCCACTGAAGCCGTCTGCGCACGTGCAAATGTTCGAACACGCCTTGGGGCCGTCTTGGGGGTATCTTGGGCCACCTTGGGGCGATCTTACGGGCGTCTTGGCGGCATCCTGGACCGTCTTAGAGGACGCTTGGCCGCTCATGGGCTGCCTTGAAGGTACCTCAGATTGATGAGGACGTTACGCGCTTACGCGAAGCCTACGCGGAGCTCACACGGAGCTTACGTTGCCGCCCGCTTCGGGCCCTGGTGTCAAGAACTGGTTACGTCACCGCTCTCTGTTGGGAGCCTTGGTCTTATCAGCGTGGTTACATCCCTGCTCCTTCTGGGGAGCCGCGGTGATCAGGGTCCGCTAACAATCCGTTTACACGAAACTCGTTTCCTTGTTAACGGTCCGTTAACAAAGGGAAAAGGCGTCCGTCACCCGATGCTCCCTGCTAAGTCCCTGTTAAGGGTTCCGCTAACAAGGAAAAGGGTGCCCGAGCGTGTAACCCTGTTAAACACCCGACGATCCCTGTTAAGCACACGATGTTCCCTGTTAAGGGCTCCGTTAACAAGGAACAGGAATGTAGTGTCCGTGTTAAACACTAGAATTTCCCTGCTAAGGGCTCCGTTAACAAGGAAAAGGAATGCCCGAGCGAAACAAATCCCTGTCAACGCTCCGTTAACAGGGAAATGGGCGGGCCAGAAAAACACCAGATGTTCCCTGTTAAGGGCTCCGTTGACATGGGAAAAGGGCGGGCCAGTAGATCCGCAGTGCAGATGCCACCCGCTCACACTGCCCCCAATTAATTCCTTCGGACTAACGGATCGCACGCTACGCGCGCTTTCCGTCACCTGCAACGCCCCCCTGCCTACCCCCACCCCCCGACCCCTTGTTATTCCTCCCGGATCGCGACGCTACGCGCGCAAAACGGGCCATTAGAACCTGGTCGCCCCCTGCCTACCCCCCCACCCCCCCTTGTCATTTCCCCTGGCTGACGGATCGCGACGCTGCGCGCGCCCCCCCCCTACCCCCCGCCCTGTTATTTCTCCCGGCTAACGGATCGCGACGCTACGCGCGCGTTCCGTCATCTGGGCCTACGGCTGCCTACCCCCCCCGCCCCCCGCGTGTCATCTCTCCCGACTATCGGATCGCGACTCTACGCGCGCTTTCCGTCGTCTGGGTGCGGGGCTGCCTACCCCCCCACCTCCCGCGTGTCATTTCTCCCGACTATCGGATCGCGACGCTACGCGCGTTATCCGTCATCTGGGTGCGGGGCTGCCTACCCCACCACCACCCCCGTGTTCTTTCTCCCGACTCACGGATCGCGACGCTGCGCGCGCTCTCCGTCATCCGCCGCTCCCTGTGGTCTGGCCTGCGCGTTTGGTTTTGGCTCGTTTTCCAAAATGGCGCTCCCCATTAGGCTTCGGCGCGTCCTGCCCGCCACACGAAAAGGCGCACAACTCGCCGAACGACTCCCAATCGCCTCCGAGACGGCTCAGACGGCTCAAGATGGCATCCAACGTCGCCCCCAAGATGGTCCAAAATGGCCTCCGAGATGGCCTGAGAAGGTCAAAGATGCTTTCAAGTCCGCCAACGACGCCTCCTGGACGGCCCAAGAATGCCTCAAGAGGCCTCCAAGACGCCCAAGAGGCCGCAAACAATCGTCCAAGAGGCCTCCAAGTTGGCCCCAGAATGTCCCAATAGCCCCCCAAAACGGCCCCAAAAAGCCCCCAAGACGCCCAAGATGGCCTCCAATACGGCCCTGGAGCACCCCAAGAGGGCCTTAAGTCGGCTCAGAGAGGTCGCAAAGACGGCGTCCGACGGCGTCAGACGGGCCAGGAGGCCATCAAGACGGCCAACCATGGCTCTAAGATAGCCCAATAGGCCCCCCGTGGTCCCCAAGATTGCCCAGGAGGCAACCAAGATGGCCTCCAGGAAGGCCCAAAGAGGCCAACATGCTTGATTGTCCTACAATTCTTGATGGATGGTGGCATATGTTTCTTTTCAGCCTTCTGACGACCCGGGACAGCCCAAGAGCCCCCAAAGATCGCCAAAGAGGCCTCCAAGATGGCCTCATAACGGCACAAGAGCCCCCCAAGACGGCCCAAGACGGCCTCCAAGACGCCCAAGATGGCCTCCAAAACGGCCCTGGAGCACCCCAAGCAGGCCCCATGTCGGCCCAGAGAGGCCCCCAAGACGGCTTCCAACGCCTCGGCGAGGCGCGGCCAGTGGACACAGTCCCCGAGCTGGAAAAGACCACCGCGCATCGACGCAGGCGCCTGCAGACCTCGACCCTCGAGCCTGTCCCCTGGGAGGCCGATCGGCCCGACGCTGGTCAGCCCGACGCAGCGCGACGTGGGGGTGGGTCGGCGGTGGACAATACTCCCTTCAGCGAACCTCCCTTCAAAGAGAGCGGCCGAGGACCCAGACCGGCGGGCCTGGACCCGCACAGAGGACGGCCGCGACGCCCCCTCGCGAACGGAAGACTGCCAATTCCTTAATCGACGTGTCGGGGTACAGTCAAAAATCCTCATAAGGACGCGCGGTAAGGACGCAAGACCCTTGGAAGCCGAAGTTGGGACTTTGGGGCGGCGGACAGCGAAAACCCAAAGGACGCAAGAGCAAGGAAGAGCAAGGACGCAAGGATACCCTGAGCAAAGTCGCGCGTCCTTATTAGGGTTTTTGACTGTAGGAGGTCGGTCCACCCCCGAGGAAGGGGGGGAGGGGGGGCTGCCTCCGGCTGCGCGCTCGCGCCGCCGCCACCTGCGCGGGCGTGCGCGGGGGGGGCGCGGCGGAGCCCCTTGCCCGGGAATCGGGACAACGCGGGGGAGAGAGAGGAAGAGGAGGAGGAGGAGGAGGAGGAGGAGGAGGAGGAGGAAGAGGAAGAAAGGAAGGAGAGGAGGAGGAGGAGGAGGAGGAGGAGGAGGAGGAGGAGGTGGTGGAGGAGGAGGAGGAGGGGGAGGAGGAGGAAGAGGAGGAGGAGGAGAAGGAGGAGGAAATGTTGACCCCCCTCACACCCCGAGAACCCCACGCCTGCCTGTTGTTGGGCGGGCAGAGCGGAGGGCGACGAGGGAACAAGGGGGGGACAAGGAGGAAGACGAGGCCGAGGGGGGAGGAGGCAGCGACCGCCCCGGGGCGCAGACGCGACGACGCGGAAGGACAGGCAACGAGAGGGGAGGCGCCAAACCGGCGAGGCATGACGGCAAACAACAGCCGAAGAGAGACACGACATCCGCAGCACCACGGCCACGGAGCCGATATGAGTGGCCCGCTCACCACACCACATGCATTCCCGAGAGAGTTCTGCATGCCGAAGCGCGCATCCGCCGCTGCAGCAGCGCTCAGTTTCGAGAACCGTTCGGTCTACCAGCATGCCGTCCCAGCGCTGCTGCGCCGCCAGGGCACCCCTGCAGAACCTCCGCCCATGTTCACGGAAAACGGCGCCGCATTCGTGTCGCACGGGAAATGCGGGACGGGCGGGAAGAACGAGACAACAGCAACAATCAGAGACTCTGCAAGACTGTCGGTAACATGATTGCGAGGCCTCTTGGACTTCGGTCGTTGGACTCAGCGTCGACACCGCCATGACGTGCTGTCGCAACCCAGGGATCACAGCCAGGGTCCATCCACGGATCTCACGGCGCACCAAGAAGGTCATGCCGCCGCAGCCGAGCACCGTCACGGCTATCGCCGCCTCCACCGCCAGCATCATCGTCAGGATCGCGATCATCAAGGGGTTGAGTGTGCTGCACAAGTAGTGCAGCAACCCACATGAAGGTGACGGGAACATGCGACGCCCCAGTCGAAGCAGCACGGCCGTGGCCGGCGGCAGCAGCCTCCAGGCGAGCGCGGACGAAGGGAGGCCCGAACGACCAGGCTCGCCCGACCATTCTGAGCATGGCCGTGTCCGCCTGCGGCAGCAGACCGTAGCCGACGAGGACCTTCTCGCAGCGGGTGCTCGGCCGCACGCGGAAGTGACGCCCTGCCGCCAGTTGGGCCCTGTACCGTGCGAGATGGGAGGCGGAAGAATTCGGCCACGGGAAGGGGAGATGCGGCCGCGCGGGGCGAGGCCGCGGAGGAGGGGCCGCGCGCGCGGCCCGGTGGCCCCCGGGACCCGCAAGTGCTGGACCCGCAGTGGCTGGGAGGAGGAGGAGGAGGAGGAGGAGGAGGAAGAAGAGGACGAGGAGGAGGAGGAGGACGAGGAGGAGGAGGACGAGGAGGAGGAGGACGTGGAGGATTCGGAGGAGGGGGAGGAAGAAGAGATGAAGGAGTGGGAGGCACCACGCTGCAGTAGGAGAAGGTCCACCCGGCTGTCCATGGAAGAGCAAGGCGGCGCAGTCAGACGTTCGCGCGATTGCACGAGCTCTGGCCTCTACCAACTGCTTAATCGAAAGGGCACGGCCTTCCCTGACTCTTGTTGTCTCTCATACTTCCAATCGCTACAGCAGCATAACATGAATCAGATGCGGAAAGTAGATCCAGAAAGCACAGAAACACCTTGATCGTGTATATCACCCGATATAGACCTTGAAAGAAATCGAAGGCAGGCCATCACAACTCCTCCTTGATTGGGGTATCGGTCGCGTTCCAGAGATCCCCCACCCACCGCCATCGGGAGAGAAAGGGAAGGACGGGGAACGCGAAGGTGCTGTAGATGAGGAAGTTCAGCGGGAAGGAGGGGCACGCAGTGCGAAACTGCCTAGCATGCTTCCTTGAGGGCACTGCAGAATGTTTCCAGCAAGCCACCAGAGAGCCCATTGCCAACATAATCCTGCAAAACCTTGCAACCTTGCATTCTGTGCGACCAGAAACCTTCTTACAGTTAGACCGTGTTGTGTGAACGTAGCCTTTACCTGCATGGAAAAGACAGCTAAGGAGCACCATTTGGGTCGCATCAGGATGACTCATGAGCCCAGCGAGCTTCACGAGGAACATAAATATTTGAAGAGCCCAGGGAGGTCCCTGAAGGTCTTGTGATAGGCGCACTAGACCACCAGGAAACCCGCACAGCGAGCTACTCGCCCCAGCCTGCGGAAAGTGCTGAGCAAGGACGCGGATCATCGGGTCAACCACGAACACATGAGGACCCTGCTAGGAGGACACCCTTGCTTGATCCACTGGAAGATCTCAACATGCAAGCGCGAGCTCCCCAAGACCACCCTTAGACGGCCTAGGAGGCCTCCAAAAGGCCCCAAAGACGACCTAAGAGCGCACCAAGACGCCCCAATAGGCGCCAAATACGGCCCAAGTGGGACCCAAGACGACAGCCACGGGACCCAAGAGAGGGAGCACCAACCGAAAATCTGAGCCTTCCGCCCCATGAGAACCCCAAGAGGCCCCAAGAGGCGCCCAAGAGGTTTCAAGAGGCCCCTAAGAGGTCCTAAGAAGCTCGCGAAAGGGCCAAAAGAAGCTCCAAGAGGCCCCAAGACGACCCCCAAGAGACCCCAAAACTGCCCCCAAGGGGCCCCTGCGAGGCTTCCCACAAGATCCCAACGAACATCAAATAGGCCTCTTAACCACAAACAGGGCACAATGGCGGGATGGGCCGACTGCAATTCGATACGAAAACTGGAACTGATACCACTGCGAATGCTAACACGAATGCTACAATAGCCATGAATACGGACACCTGTGAGAAAGCAAATTCCAATGCGAATGCGAGCTCGAATGCTACAACTCATGCGATGCCTGATGCTGATACGACTATTGGCACTGGTACATGTTCCTCTTCGACGACGACAACGACGACGACGACGACGGGCAGAGAACGTGCACGGAGAGGAGAACGGGGGAGGGCGTCCGCCATAGCCGTGCTGGCCCCACTTCCGCGGCCCGGTGACGTTCAGGCCAACCTTCTGAGGCTCGCCTCGCGCGCTGCTTGCGGACAACGCCCTTCGCCTCCTCTTCCTCCTCGTCGTCGTCCTCCTCCTTCTAATGTCCCCCGTCATCGTGCCCCTCGTCGTCCTCCTCCTCATCGTCCTCGCCCTCTCCTCCTCCTCTTCCTCGTCCTCCTCGTCCTCCTCGTCGTCGTCGTCCTCGCCCTCCTGGTCGTCATCGTCCTCGTTCTCCTTGTTTCCGTCGTCGTCGTCGTCCTCGCTCGGGAGTTGCCATCGGTGTCACTGTCCCAAGGCACTCCCAGGACTTGCAAGGAGGCCAACTGCGACCCCTCACGAGGCCAAGGGACCAAGGGGCTCCATCGGACCCTAGAGTGGCGTGGAAAGCTGGGGACACTTGGGGGCGGGGACAATTATGGCAACCCCCGAGTCGTCACATCAGACGATGTGATTGCTTAATGCGCGCCCCCGCATGTCCTGTCTCCTTCCCTGGGGACAGGGTTTCACCCGGCATTAATTTCTATTTTCCACGAGCCAAGGAAAAAGGGGCCTGGAGGCCGAAACCCAGGAAACCCTGTAGCAAAGACCTTTCCGCCACGGCGCTTGAGGCGGTCGGTGTGTGTCGGGCCCTCTCGCATCTTGCGAAGCAGCAACTGGGGCCCCCCGACGCATCGAGCATCGAGCACAAGGTGCCTTTACTGTTGCGTTTTTGGGACTTCCCACCAGACATGCGTCCAATACGCAACGCCTGGTGAACGGGGGTCCGTGACCCCCCCCCCATGCCCCCGCCCTCGAGGATCCCCCCGCGCACGCCCGAGCGCGGTGGCAGAATCGCGCTGCAGCGCAAGGGGATGGGAAGGACTACAGCACTTTTGAAACCTGGATCTCGCTTGGCTCTGGGAAGAGGAGAGGAATGGTTTGGATGCGTCGGCCTCACGTGGGCCTCTGGAGCCCAAACCGCAGGACGCCTCCGAGGACCAGGACCTCCGCGGAGGCCCCCGGGGAGCCTCCGGAGACCTCGGCAGAGAGGCCATCAGCCTCCTCCTCGCCCCGTCAGGCGCCCACCATGCCTCGTACCCTGTCCCCCCTTCGCGTCCCGATCCGCCTCCTCCTGATCCTCCTTCTCCTCCTCCTCCTCCTCCTCCTCCTCCTCCTCCTCCTCCTCCTCCTCCTCCTTCTCCGTCTTCTCCACCTTCGCCTCCTGATCCTCCTCCTCCTCCTCCTCCCCTCCCTCTCCTCCTCCGCCTCCTCGCCCTCCCCCTCTCCTCCTCCTCCTCCTCCGCCTCCTCCTCCGCCTCCTCCGCCTCCTCCTCCTCCCTCGAGTCCCCCTCCCCTCTGATACTCTGTGCTCCCCCGTCCTCCCTTCTGCTCCCACTCCTCCTCCACCGCTCTCATCGCCATATGTCCTCATCGCCCCGCGTCCTCGGCGTGCCTTCCTCCTCGCCCACCACCTCCCTTGAGGCCTCCTCGATGCGGATCGAGCAGATGGGGTCGGAGGAAATTGGGCTCCACATCGAGCCAGCTCGGCGATGACTCGGCGATGTGGCGCGATCCTCATCTACTCGGCGCCCATTCGAGAGGCCCAGACTTCCCCGTCTCCTTCGCCGTCGTCGCCGCCGCCCACGCCACGCCCTCGCCGCTGCCGTCCGCGACCATACCTGGGCCTGTAGCAAGGCGGCTTGAGACAGCGGCAGCTCATCCTTGGCCCCCAGACCCCTCACGTGAGGGAGCCGCACCCGTCCTCCGAGCTGCGCCGTGGCGGCGAAGGGGCCCTCCGAAGGCTGACTGCCGCTGCCTCGCCTCGCCATCCCCTGGCACGCCCACGGCCGTCACCGCCGCCGAGCTCGCCGCCCCCTCGCACGCCCACGCTCGTCGTCGTCGCCGCTGCCGCCGTCCTCCGCGCCGTGGCCGCCGCCGCCGGTCGCCTGCGGAGGCTGGAGCGCCGCCGAGCCCGGCGCTCGGCGGGGGGGCCGCCGCCACAGGCTTGGTCGGCATCTGCAGGTGGGGGGGCCGAGCGGCGGCGAGGGCGAGGGCGACGAGGACAGCGCCGCCGAGGCACAGGACGACGACGACGAAGAGGACGGCCGAGGACGGCGACGGCGACGATGGCGACGAGGAGGTCGGCGCCGACGATGCCGAGGTCGAGGGCGATGAGGACGCCGAGGACGACGACGAGGGCGACCAGAAAGACAACGCAAACGAGAACGACCAGGACGACTTTGACGACGAGACTGGCGAGGACGATGACAAGGACAGCGATGAGCAGGGCGACGGAGACAGCGACGAGGATGTGGGCGAGGACGAAGTCGACGATGGGCCTCCTCCTCACACCCGTCCTCCCAGTCTCACTCATAGCCACCCTGCCTTCTACCAGTATCCCTCCTCGCTACATGCCTCCTCCTCCTCCGAGTCTCTCCCTCCTAGCGCGGGAGGAGCGAGGAAACACGGACGGATGAGGACCACGATCCGTGGCCCGTGCGCTGGCATCTGCAGTCGAAACATGGCCGCGAGAGCGCGGCTGAAGAACTTAAGCCCCCTCGCCGCGAGAGCAAGGCCCCTATGAGCATACCCAGACGCAGGACATTCCAAAATTGGCATGGTAAGGCTGCCGCTTGCGCAAGGCCAGCTTTTCCGCCTGGAGCGGTCTCATCGCTGCAACCCTGGGGCACAGAGCGCACCAAGCCGCCAGAGGCGGCGCCAGGGTGATGAGACTGCCCCGGACTGCTCGGGAGGCCTGGTGGGCCCGTTTTCCACCACCACCACCATAAGTAGGAGGGGGACGGGGACCTCCTCCTCCTACTCCTCCTACTCCTCCTGCTCCTCCTCTTCCTCCTCCTCATCCTCCACCTCCTTCCCCCTCCAACTTCTGGTGGTGGCGGTGGAAAACGGGGGGCCCATCCAAGCCTTGCTCAGGAGAGACGGGCCTACCTGGGGGGGGGGGCCTCTGTGCGCAGCCCGAAACCTGACCAGGTGAGCGACGGAACGACAAGGGGCCTCACGCACGCTGGCACAGCGACACTGCGCGGACCGCCAGCGCGGAACGCTCGACTGAAGGGGCCCTGGGACACACAAAGAAATACACACGAATAAAAGGACTCCCCATATTTTCCCATATTTTCTGGGTTTCTGTCTTTCCCCCCACTGCCCAAATTTTCCAATATTTCTGGGGAATCGACGATTAATTTTGTCTGCGTGTTTCCCCTACTCCCGATCGGCGGGCAGCGCGGGCGCCCACGCGCGACCGGCCGCGAGGAGCCCACGCGCGCATGCTCCGCGCAGTCGACCCCGCCTGCTGCCCTCGCTCGGGGGGCGAACCAGGGCACGAGGCAAAGGGAGGGCACCGCTCGAGGACCTCGGTGGCCCCGCGCCCCCCCTCCGTGCCAGCCGCGCGCCCTCTGCGCGCCGCCCTCTCTCTCTCTCTCTCTCTCGCGAGGAGGGAGGCCCCCCGCTGGCCGTGGGAGGCGGGCGGCGCCGGCGCCAGGGCGGGCCCGCAGCGTTCCCGAGGCCCCCCCCCCCGCGGATCGCAGAGGGACAGAGCAGCAGGCAGAGGCGGTTGTGTTCCACGTGCACGTGCACGGAACTTGGTCCACGTGCGCGCAGCCAGCAACGTGCGGCAACTCCACGCTCGGCGGCACACTGCTTGATCTGCGGGGCGAGAGCGAACCTCTTCCGCTGAAAGCTGGGCGGGCTACGCACAGCTTGAATGAGGGAGACAGGGCACAGGAAGGCGGGGCCTCAGGCGGCCGACGATCCACGCTCGGTACACACGATTGTATGCTCCTGCGTGTGCTGCCCTCCGAACCGAAACGCTCGCACAGGTGACTGGCCAGCTCGATCCCGTCCGTGGAGAAAAAGAGTCCCCACGCGGGGAGGCGCGCAACGTCCCCGCACTGCCGCGGGGGGGGAACGCCAAGAAGGGCTCTGCCGGCCACGGAGTGGGCCCCGGCCACGGAGTGGGCCCCGGACCTGGATCTGGGGAGGGGGCCCGAGAACCCGCACCTCCCAGCCCTCCTCCCCCTCCCCCTCCTCCTCCTCCTCCCCCTCCTCCTCCTCCTCCTCCTCCTCCTTCTTCTTCTTCTTCCTCCCCCTGCTCCTCCTCCTCCTCCTCCTCGTCGTCCTCCTCCTCGTCCTCCTCCTCCTACAACTTATGGAGCCTCTCCCGAAGACAAAGTGAGTGAGCAGGGACCGACCGTCTCGGCATTCCTCTGGTCCTACCACGAAGTGTTCTCAGAGCCCGGGACTGTTCCGAGAACACAGAAACCGTGTTCTTAGAACATAGACCCGATGTGAGAAAAAACTAGGCAGTCCCCGCCAAAGTGTTCTAGGAGCATTTCGTGGGAACCACAAAAGGTTATTCGAAAGTTGTTTGGTATGACTATAGGCACGCCAGGACGCTTCGCCACTGCTTGAACAGAGTGTTCCTTGTTTCTTTGCCTTGCCTGAAGCTGAACCGATTGGTGCCAATAGCAGACGTCGGCACGCATCACCGAATATTGGTCGAACCCTGGGCGGACCTGGCTCCCGCGGAGTGGCGCCTGAGCTCCCGAGCTGCGACATGTCCCGCAGAAGGCCAGTCGGGACACCCAATCATGCAACTTTGAAGGTCTCGTTTTAACTTTGGCTGCTGCAAACAGCTGGGACCCCCCGAAAACCAGAAACAGATGTTCAACCTCCAGACACTCTGAGTACTTCGGAAAAGAAGAAGAAGCGTAAACATAACCTTTCTGAGCTATGCGCGGATCTCTCGGATCGGCGCTGGGATTCCACTCTCTGGCGCGCTCCGCGCGCCAGAGACGACGCCGGCGGCACCACCGTGGGGGCCGATCGATCGCCGACCAGGGAACTCCGCGCGGAGCTTCAAATGATCATGTGTATACGATGCTGCTTCTTCGAGTAGCGAATGCAAGTCCGCGTGCCGCTGCCATCCTGCCTTCCATGGCGTCTCGTTGTGCCCGACGGTATCACAATCGCGGCGCGAAACCGTCCGACAGCGCTCGCAGAAGTCTCTAAGAAAGTAAGTCATGGAAGCTGTTGCTTGTCCCCACGGCGCCCAATAGCGCGCCAACTAGCGCGGAAAGCGGAGGGATGCATCTCCCCCATATGGCGCCATTGGGCGCTGTTCGACGCTACTGCTCGCAGTTGGGCAATATTGAGCGCCTTTGGGTGCCGGGGGGCGCGGTGCGCGCGCTATGGGACGCTACTGGACGTTGTTGACTGATAGTACCCAGTGCAAGACGAGCGGAAGCTGCTGTGACTCGAAAGGCTTCAACGCAGTCAGGCAACATCCGCAGCCAAGAAACAACGGCTTGGCACGCCCGATATGGATACAGAAACCACGGGTCCAATGCCCAACTGCGAGTGTATCCAGAACCGGCAGCGGCCGATGTTGGACAGGCGAACTCTTGTCCCAGATGGAGAACGCCCGCGGCGACGCCGACAGTGAATTCTCCTCAAAATGGACAGTAAGTGCTGTCCGATTTCGTGCACACTATTTCCGTTCCCATGTCGGTCGTGCTGAGCGGAGATTTGGTTGGCGGCGTGCACAGGGGGGGAGGGGGAAGGGAACAACAACTTCGGCAGTGCCCGGGACGCACTGAGGGGGGAAGCGTTAGGTTATGGGTGGGGGAGGGTAGGGGGGCATACTCTCCATGGCCCGCCCCCCCCCTCCCCCGGGACCCTGCCGAAGGCCGCGCCTCAAAGATCACTCTGGGGAGGGGCCACCCGCGTGAAGACCCCTGAGAGCCCCGACCATTGAGGAGCCAAAGAAGATATCGACACCGCCGTCGCCAGTGCCCCTCTTCTAGGGCGTGCTCTGACCAAAATTCCGAATGAACTCCAGCAGCGGCGAGGGCAGCGGTATCGATATCTGCTTAAGACGAAGCGAAGACGCGGATAAAATCAGGTGAGGATAAATCGAGAATCTCCGAGATCTGGCGGCCAGAAACTTAGAGCGAAACATCACAACCAAAGCCTCAGACCCCACCTTGATGCGCCTCTTTTCGAGCCAGATCGATCTGTGAGGGTCTCTAAGGGCCCGAAGCGGCGCGAAATCGCACGCCTCCGACAAACCGGGACGCCGATTTCTGTCTTAGGTCGGGCGTGCCCCCCTACACGCGGATTTTGGACGACAATTTCTTAATACACCAAGCATGCTCACAAAAAAATGGCAAAACAAAACAACCAATCGTCCCCAGACTATGTTTGAACTATTTCTGAATCTCAGTTTTCTCCTCCGAAATCCCCAGACCGAGAGTTGGGTCGGGCATGTCCCCCTACAGGGGGAGTTTGGACGAGCACTAAGGAAATAGTCAAACAAATGCCCGAACATAATCAAAGCATATTCACCAAATCCTCCCCACAATTTCTGTTCACTATTTCGGCATATTCCGTCCTGTAGAGGACGCGCCCGACTTGAACCGAGCGCCGCGCGCACCTCGTAGGGCGTGAAGTTCAGCGACGGCTTGGACTCCGCCGCCTCCTGCGCGTGGGGGGCACCGCAGCCGAGCGCGGGCGCACGCGGGCACGGCGCGCGGTGCGCCCGTGCGCTCGCGCGCAGCTCGTTGCCGCCGTCGCGGAGAGTCCCTCTACAGGGCCCCGGGGGCGGCCCTCGCGGACCCCTTGGCGGCCAGCCCGGGGCCCCTCTGCAGAGCCGCAGACACGTCAGCGCGCCATGGCCACATCCACGCCCTTGCGGCATGGATTCCAGGGCGCGATCCACAGGAAGCGCGGCCGCACGCACCCGCGGACCAGGGGCCCGGCCCGCGAGGCCGTGGATGTGCGAACGTGCTTTTCGCCCACGACCTGTTGGGGGGCACTTCGAAGGCCCTCCAGAAGCCCTCCACCAGGATGCGCGCGGGTGGGTCCGAGGGGATACGGGTATTATCAGTTGATGCCAAGGTGGGTGATCTTTGGTTCCTCGAGGCCCAAAAGGAGGCCCAGCTGAAAGGGGGTGATGCAATAGATTGGGCAATTGTCTTGCAAATGTGTTGCGACAGAGAATTGGGTTGCCTTGTATTACAACTGATGTATTGCACTCGAAAATCCAGCATAACATTTGCACACCGTAATGTACTGCACATCCCAAGTCTATTGCAACAACACAAACCGAGTGCACAAAATCTACTGCACTACCCCCTTTTTACTGGACCCACTTTGGGATCATCCAGACTGACCTAACCTCGCTTGTAAGTGGGTTACACATGCCGCAAGTGGCTTAGGTGGGTTAGATAGATCCGCTAAGTGATCCGAGTCCACTCAGACCGCACTCAGCCCGCACCGTGAACACCCCTACGCCACTTGGGGCTTGCTGCAATCCACTTATAAGAAAGGTTGGGCCTTTGTGGGCCCTGGAAACGGCAGGGCCGTTTTTTTACCGTTTCCAAAAAATGTTACTTGAAAAAGAAAACGGCAAGAAAACGGCGACCGGAAACGGCAAGAAACGGTTACTTGAAAAGGACCGGAAAGGATAGGAACCGGAGCCGGAACCGGTCAAACAACGGCGACGGAAACGGTAAAAAACGGCGTCGGAACCGGCAAAAAAACGGCAGAACGGAACCGGTAAAAAAAACGGCCCTGTCGTTTCCAGGGCCCACTAAGGCTGGGCCACCTATCACCCAGCTTGGCATCCCCTGCGAACACCCGTACATCCCTTCAGCGTCCCCCGCGCCCATCCGGTCCAAGCGGAAGCCCCTCGGAGGACATCGTCCGCCTCCCCATGGGCCTCACAATTGGGGCGCCTCCGCGGCGGCCCGCGGAAAACTGCAGCAACCTCCTGCCAACCCTCGGCGGCCTCCGGAAGCCTCCGGAGGTGGGGTTCGACGGGTTTCGCGCGTCGCGGCGCGCGAATTGATGCTGCCCAAGGGGGCCCCATGACGACGCGAGAGGCCCCCAAAACAGCCAAACTGGCCCTCAAGTGGGCCCCAACGGGGGTCCGACAGGGGGAACTCGCGGGGGCCCAGGGCCCCTTCACTCCCCCCCACAAGATGAACCCAAGACCCCCAACATGTCCCAAGAGGCCCCAACAGAAATCCCAAAAGCCCAGGAGCCCAGGAGCCCTTAAGCCCAGGAGCCCTTAAGCCCAGGAGCCCTTAAGAGAGCCCAGGAGCCCAGGTGCCAAAAACACATGGCACCCCAAAAGCCAAGGAGCCCTTAAGAGACTCCCCACGAGGCCGCCTACGAGGCCTCCAAGAGGCCCCCCCACAGACGTAGAGGAAACAGCGCGAAGTGGCCAGGACCACATGAGACACCAGAAGCCGCTTGTGTCATTTCTGGGGGTCGGCGGGATGGCGTGTAAGCCCGTTGACTATGTTTTGGGGATGGGCTGGTGGCGTTGAGCAAAACGCCAAAACATGGGATCCAACAGGGTAACATCAGACTGACCATCACTCCACGTGTAACAATCCGAGCCACGAATCGGATCGATGCCGGTCAACCCAAGCAACTCCAAATCTCATCGTATCGGACAACATCCGGCATGATACAAGTGGCCACGAAATGCGGCTTGGCAATACCAATTCCCATCCATCCTCCCTCATGATCCCCCGCCTCCTCGCTCCCTCTCCCTCCCTCAAAACCTCATACTATGTTGGTTCATGGGCTATCTGAAACATTTTGCAAGGAGAGAGGGGGGAAGATGAGCTGGACGAAGCTTCCAGCGCCACCCCGGTGGGCCAGCAGATCTCTGGCGACGTGGCTGCTTCAAACCTGGCGCTTGCGCCTCGACTTCGGCCTTCGGGCTCGTGCTATCGGGGCCCCGGGCCATCAGATGTGGAGCTGGGGCAGGAACAGATCCCCAGGGACAGGGAATCTTGCTCTGCCCCCGCAGCCGTCCCAGACCAGGCCCTCTGCCACTGTGGGAGCTGACTGCTGGTGCATGCTGTGCCCGCCTGTTGCCCGGGCGACGGTCGAAGGGCGCTCCGTGAGGGGACACTGGAGGCACGTCCGCTCGGATGCACGGAGATGGGGCGGGGCGGGCGAGGAGGTGGGAGGGCATGGGGGGAGGGTGAGGAAAGGTGGATGGGTACGCGAGGAAACGAGGAGGGCAACGAGGATGTGAGGAGCTGCAAGGGAGAGGAGGAGGAGGAGGAGGAGGAGGAGGAGGAGGAGGATGAGGAGGAGGAGGAGGAGGAGAAGGAGGAGGGTGAAGGGTGGCAAAGGGGAGGAGATGTTTTTGTTGGGACCTTGTGCGAAGCACCGCGTGCCACGGAGGAGGACAAAGGGCGAGGAGGAGACGAAACGCCCGCCACTCCAAGGGCCCAGTTGGGGACCCCCCCCGCCCCCCAGCCGCTTCAGCCCTCGAAAGGGCCTGGGCGTGGCGCCGCCCATGGCGAGGAGGGTGGCGTGCTTCGCTCCCGGCACGGAGGAGAAGATGGTGAGGCAGGCGGAGGAGAGGGAGGAGGGCGAGGAACAGGAAGAGGCGACTGCCAGGAGGGGTAGGAAGGATGATGAAGGGTGAGGGAGGCGAGGAGAGGAGCGAGGGGAAGGGAAAAGAGAGAAAGGAAATGGTGGAGGGTGAAGGGGTGAGCGAGCACATCACTGAGAGATCTGTGGAGGTGGAAGCGGCGGAGGATCAGGATGGGGTATCAGTCAGAACGAGGGGGAGAGAGGGAAAGGGAGGGGAGGGGAGGTTCGAATTTGGTTGACACCAACGTCCCACGATCCTTCGATGGGGGGTCGACTGCTACCGCAACCTTACTGGGATGCAATCCTTTGCCGAGTAGCCTCCCATTACCGCTCGTGTCAGACTCAGCCAGAGGCTTGCATGCGGCCGAAAGCTTTGCAAGACGAGGACCCGACCAGAGGTGAAGCGTCCACAAGGCTGACGCATGCACACGAACGCATCGTCACGGCAGTCCATCACAACACTGCGATGGCCTGGATACCCCAGAGACTGGGGCTGGATGCGAATGCAACACGTGCACTGCCCGCCAGGTTGCCTGCGAGGGACCAGGGTGAAGGTGGAGGATCGAGTGGAGGAGCACCGCAGGAGGTCGTCGACGACGGGCCGAGGATCAGCCCGTCTGTGGACACAACGAAGCATCGACACCACCACTCCCCGGACCTCTCCTGGGGTGCGTTCTGACCCGGATGTCGAGAGTCTGGCCGTGGCGACGAGGGCATCCCGGGAGGCCCACAAAGGACCCAAAGAGGGCAGGGCAGCGGCATCGGTCTTGGTACCTCCCTCTCCTCTGACCGTCGCCGTCGCCGGCGTCGCCGTCCTCGGCGTCGCAGAACATACCCGAGGCGGACGTCATCGCCGCCGGCGTCGTGGTCGGCGTCGCCGCCGTCATCGGCGTCGGCGTCGCTGGCATCGCCGCTCGCGGCGCGCGGAGCGTCTCGATGGGGCCTACCGCGCGCGCCGCGGCCGTGGGGCAGCTCGGAGGGCGAGCCTTGCCCCCGCCCATCTCCGACTTCCGGGCAAGGCGGTCCGCCAGGTCCTCGTAGGGCTTCGCGCCTGCCGAGGGGCGCTCCGGGGTGCGGCGGCGGCGGCGATAGGAGTCGCCACCGTCGGCAGGCCTGCGGCGGCGGCGGCGGCGGCGGAGGAGGAGGGCGGCGGCGGCGGCGACGCCGTCCCGTCTTCCTCGTCGCCGCCGAGTCGTCGTCGTCGCCGCCGCCGCCGCCGCCGCCGTAGCCGAGGGAGGTGGAGGGGCAGCGGAGTGGAAACGATGCCCAGAAGGGCCCAAGTGTCCACGCCGCCCTACCTCCATGCATCTTCCACTGGGTCGGAGCGGTGCTAGTCGTTTGGGAGATGGATTCCTGCTTCTGCCGCTGTCGCTCGGGCTGCCGCCGTTGCATTTCCTCCCGTTGCTCCTGTTACTGTCCAGACGATGCCTGATCCACCTCTCGCTCCCGGGGCCCAACCTGCTGCTCTTCCAGCAGCGAGGGAGAGTCGTCCTTAGGATGAACCCCGTCCGCTCGTGGCCAGCGAGGGGGAACTCCCGGGTCGGAGCAGGAAGGCGTAGAGAAGGCGACTCCAAGGGAGCGGGGGTGGAACCCTGCTTCGGGAACCCGTAGAACTGCAGAAGGGCCGGCTGCGTTGCAGCCCTCCCAATCCCCCCCCACGAGGGAAAGGAGGGGCGGAGAGGCCTGGTGCCCTCCGACACACCAAAACAAAGGAGTCGGGAGCTCCGCGCCGACCGCTGGGAGCTTATGCTTATAGCCGAGGTACTGACAGAAGGACCACTTCGGACTCAGGAGGGGCCCAGGTAACCTGGGCCCCTCCAGAGGCCGACTGGGCGCACTGGGGGCGGGGAGGAGGAGGAGGCGGAGGAGGAGGAGGTTGAGGAGGAGGAGGAGGAGGAGGAGGAGGAGGAGGAGGAGGAGGAAGAGGAGGAAGAGGAAGGAAAGGACTGGGAAAAGCAGGCGAGGAGGGAGTAGGAAGAGAGACAGGGAGGAGAACCGGGAGAGGGAGGCAGGGAGTATGAGCGAGGAGACACAGTCGGACAACGAGAGACAAAGTCGGAGCAACCCCCGACCCCCAGAGTCTGGGGGCGCCCCAGAGTCTGAACAGCACCTTTTTCAGATGTTGTTGGGCCAATCCTTAGGTCTAGTCGGGTCGGGGCATCTCTTCGTAAACAAAGCCCGCCGTGGCCACAAACGTGTCCCTTCGCTCCTTCCTGAACGCTCCGCCTGGCAGTGCCATGACCACATGCCACTCGCGTTTTAGGTCGGGCATGTCCCCCTAGAGGCGAATTTTTGGGCGAAGCCTTGGACATGGTCAAACAGATACCCCAAACATGGACATGGTCGAACAACCTCCAGCTGTGATTCTTGTCATAGCGCGAAGGGGGTCTGGGCCCCAGAGATGGCGCACTACTGGTTGGGCAGGAGAGCCCAGAATCGAATCGACAAGTCGTATCTGCGACCGAAATGACTCGGATCCGCGGAAATCGCCAGCCGGGTCGGGAAAAGTCGAATCGGCAGACACCCGCAGGCTACAGTGGGCCTCCGCTGAGGCATCGGAGCCCCAATCGGGGAACCCCGAGCCGAATCGGAGCGGAATCCAAGGGCTCCCAACTTTGCGCTTCGCGCTGCGCGAAGCGCGAATGACTTCGCGCAGCGGGGACTCCCCTAGCGGGCACTTTGGCCAGTGGCCCAGCGAACCCAGCCCTCCCCGATGTGGGCAACGCCGCATCGCCAGAGAGGCCCGAGAGTGGCAACTCTAGGCAGAATTGCACAAAATACCGTTACGGTGCCGCTGACCTTCAGCACCGTCAGCAAGCACCCGTCAACAAGTACCCGTTAGCAGGCACCCGTTCGTAAGTAAATTACCCGTTAGTAAATTACCCCTTCGTGCTTGCAACGCTCCCGGTAGTGAGTGCCCGTGGCGGTGCCGTTGGCCTCGGGCTCGCACGGCCCTGCCGGCCTGCGAGGCCCCGCCGCGCCGCCTGCTCCCCGCGGACGAGCTCCCGCGGGGCCCCGCGGCGAGCCCCGCTCCAGGGCGCAGCGTGCCGGCGGCGCGGCCGCGGCGCGCGGCCCGAGGCTGGCCAGCGGAGCCACGCGGGAGGGCAGAAGCGAGCAGAGACCTCGGAGAGCAGGACGGAAGGGGCCCACAAACACACAAATAAATATTCACAATTAACAGGAATCTCGATATTTGTTCCATATTTTCTGGGTTTCTGTTTTCCCCCCAGCTTAAAATATTTTCCAATATTTTCCTGGGACTCGACGATTCATTGTGTCTGTGTGTTTGTTTCCTTCCTGAAGAACATCCACCCTCATTAAACGAGCGCGTCCCACCACTCGCAAAGTAGCTGCTCGCAGATGGCCTGGCTCCGCCGCGGAGGATCCACGATGAAGCACACCAGAGCGGGCACGTGTGTTTTTTGTCGGACGTTCGCGAGTAGGCACCTTGCGAAGAGTGGAACGCGCCCCGACACGCGAAGCCGTCAGTACTCGCGAACCTGCGCGGCGACTCATCAGAATCACCCCGACACACGAAGCCGTTCAGTACTCGCACCCACAGAAGGAATCGACCAGGGCAGGGCTGCCCGGTCAACGCCCGGGGCCGTTTAGCACACGCCAGGTTACGGGCCCGGGCGATGTTCCTCCCTTGAGGATCTCGATCCTCGCCCCCCCCCGATCCTTCTGGCTTCTGAATACCTGGTCCTCGTCCGCGCCGCCTGCCAACAAATCTGCCGCGACGACTTTTGCCTCCATCCAACTCTCGACCCATGTTGCATCTTTGGGGTACCTCGTTTGTCACATCGCACCAACCGTCTGTGTCGCATCCATATAGGATCCATGTCGAAGGCGTCGACTCCGCATCGACTCCGCGTCGAATCCGTGCCGAGTTCACGCCGAACCCGCGTCGAACCCACGTCGGAGTGCACTAAGAGACTGCCCCTTCACAGGACAGCGAAGGCACCCCGAAAGCGCAACACATTCAGGCGCAACCTCCGCCTCTCCCTCGCAGTGCGGGCGCAAGGGAGGTTCTCCGCCTCAGCCCGCGCCGCGCCGCGCGCGGCCGGCACGGCGCGACGCGCGGCCCGAACTGCTTCCGAAGACCTCCGAAGAGCCTCCGGGAAGCCAGAGAGGAGGACGCCTCCAGGGCTCTGGAAGAGGAGGGAGAGAGACGAGGGCCTCTGGGGGCCTCGGGCGCGCGCCCGACGGGCCCCTTGTCATATGGGGGTCCGTCTCCTCTTCCCCCCTCAGCGGCGGCCGCCACCCCCCAGCCCTACTGCCGAGGGGTAGGCTCGCTCACCGCCAAGGGGGGGGCTTCGTGATGGTGTAGGGCTCTGCGAGCTCGATGCCGCCGAGCCCCTCGAAGGTGTTTTCTCCCTCGGTGGCCACGCGCCCATGTTACGGGCATGTTCCGAAGTAGCGGTCGTAGTCGGTCACGTATTCGATGAGGCCGCTTGTCTGTTGTTCGTCGTTGTGGCTGCTTCCGCGTGCTGCCGCCAGGATTCGTGTAGTGTCGCCGTCGCCGTCGCTGGTGTTCTAAAAGTGCTTGCGTGCGATACAGGGGCCGGTCATGGTGACAAGGTTGTGGCTCTTCAGTTGTTGTAGTTCGTGCGGGGCGGTTGCCGTGATCGGTCCGATGTTCATCAAGCAAGCTGTGTCGTTGGCGATGCACGTGTACATGGGGAAGATGGCGTCACGTATCGTCGCGTTGTCATCCACGATGGTTGTTGAGTCGTGTCAGCTGGAGTGTATTCTACCCCACGGGTGTTGCTCATCGCGCAGCCGTTTGCTGTTGTCGAGGCTCCATATGGACTTCCTGTAGTAGATGGCGTCAATTGTACCGTTCCGCGAGGCGTCGTGGATGGCAATGTTGGTGTGGTCGGGATTCCAGCCGTTGTACGCCTGACTCGTGTGGTTCGCTACGGTAAGAAGTCGTACTCGTCGGTGTTGTAGGCTTGCTTGCTGCTTAATGCCGTTGACAATGCGCATAGTGTCGTCACTGGTGGCACTCTGGTCGGTGATGAGCAGGATTGTGGACGTCCAATATGGCCTGTCGTCGCATGCCTCCGATGTTTCACCGTTGATTGTTTCGAGCCGCGTGTGGCACAGGCGACGCTCGCGTTCCTGGGCGCCTTCCGTCTGTCCTCGTCGCTCGTCTAGCTCTTCACCTGCTTGCGGTGACAGAGGAACTGGTGCAGGAATCATCGTGGGTTCGTGGTCCGCGCCTGTTCGTAGTGCGAGTGGAGGTCCGTGGAGTTGGACGCAACGGCGTTCTGCGCAGTCTTCGGGTAGTCCTTTGCTCTTGTTGGTCCGCCGTATGCCCCATATCTCTTCGGATATGTCGTCTGCTGCGTCGTCGTCGAGCCGTTTGCTGAAGTGCATGGTGAGTGTGCCAGACTGTCGGCTGGCGCACATGTGCTTGAACAATCGGCTGACCGTCCAGTAATCCCTCATACAGACCTGGCATGTAGACCCGTGGATGTAGTTGATATTTACCTGCCGGCTGTGCTTCGCGTGCATGTGCTTTTGATGCGCTGATTTGCCGTGAAGGATTTGCCCGCATTCGTAGCAGAGGTACCTGATGTCGTGTTGTGGAGCTTCGCTGCCAGGCGTCGGAATAGTAGCGTCGTTGCAGATGTGTTTCATGCGTCGTCTCCAGGCAGCTGTGGCTGCTTTCTCTTTGTTGTGCTCGATAGCTGTCTTGTAGGCGTGTGTGGCTGTACTCTTGAATTTGGAGGGTTCGTCTTTTGCCATGCCTATTCACTTGCGTATGACGTCGTGATTGGGCGTGGTATGGTGCTTGCTAATGTATGTATTGATGTGGTGGAGATCGTCTGCAATCGAAGTGGAGCATCAGCCGTTGTTTGTGATGTCGTAATCAAGCAGGGCTCTTAGTGTCGTCGGGCACGCGGTGGTGAGCCGCAGAATCTCTCGTAGCCTTGCTTGCCGTAGTCGTTGTGGGAGTGTCACGATGCCTGCCCTGCCGATGATCTCGATGTTGGTGATCTTCTCACACTGAGTTGTCTGGTGGTCGATGCCCAATGCCAACCTCGCAGCCCGAGAGTGGCAACTCTAGGCAGAATTGCACAAAATACCGTTACGGTGCCGCTGACCTTCAGCACCGTCAGCAAGCACCCGTCAACAAGTACCCGTTAGCAGGCACCCGTTCGTAAGTAAGTTACCCGTTAGTAAATTACCCCTTCGTGCTTGCAACGCTCCCGGTAGTGAGTGCCCGTGGCGGTGCCGTTGGCCTCGGGCTCGCACGGCCCTGCCGGCCTGCGAGGACCCGCCGCGCCGCCTGCTCCCCGCGGACGAGCTCCCGCGGGGCCCCGCGGCGAGCCCCGCTCCAGGGCGCAGCGTGCCGGCGGCGCGGCCGCGGCGCGCGGCCCGAGGCTGGCCAGCGGAGCCACGCGGGAGGGCAGAAGCGAGCAGAGACCTCGGAGAGCAGGACGGAAGGGGCCCACAAACACACAAATAAATACTCACAATTAACAGGAATCTCTATATTTGTTCCATAGTTTCTGGGTTTCTGTTTTCCCCCCAGCTTAAAATATTTTCCAATATTTTCATGGGACTCGACGATTCATTGTGTCTGTGTGTTTGTTTCCTTCCTGAAGAACATCCACCCTCATTAAACGAGCGCGTCCCACCACTCGCAAAGTAGCTGCTCGCAGATGGCCTGGCTCCGCCGCGGAGGATCCACGATGAAGCACACCAGAGCGGGCACGTGTGTTTTTTGTCGGACGTTCGCGAGTAGGCACCTTGCGAAGAGTGGAACGCGCCCCGACACGCGAAGCCGTCAGTACTCGCGAACCTGCGCGGCGACTCATCAGAATCACCCCGACACACGAAGCCGTTCAGTACTCGCACCCACAGAAGGAATCGACCAGGGCAGGGCTGCCCGGTCAACGCCCGGGGCCGTTTAGCACACGCCAGGTTACGGGCCCGGGCGATGTTCCTCCCTTGAGGATCTCGATCCTCGCCCCCCCCCGATCCTTCTGGCTTCTGAGTACCTGGTCCTCGTCCGCGCCGCCTGCCAACAAATCTGCCGCGACGACTTTTGCCTCCATCCAACTCTCGACCCATGTTGCATCTTTGGGGTACCTCGTTTGTCACATCGCACCAACCGTCTGTGTCGCATCCATATAGGATCCATGTCGAAGGCGTCGACTCCGCATCGATTCCGCGTCGAATCCGTGCCGAGTTCACGCCGAACCCGCGTCGAACCCACGTCGGAGTGCACTAAGAGACTGCCCCTTCACAGGACAGCGAAGGCACCCCGAAAGCGCAACACATTCAGGCGCAACCTCCGCCTCTCCCTTGCAGTGCGGGCGCAAGGGAGGTTCTCCGCCTCAGCCCGCGCCGCGCCGCGCGCGGCCGGCACGGCGCGACGCGCGGCCCGAACTGCTTCCGAAGACCTCCGAAGAGCCTCCGGGAAGCCAGAGAGGAGGACGCCTCCAGGGCTCTGGAAGAGGAGGGAGAGAGACGAGGGCCTCTGGGGGCCTCGGGCGCGCGCCCGACGGGCCCCTTGTCATATGGGGGTCCGTCTCCTCTTCCCCCCTCAGCGGCGGCCGCCACCCCCCAGCCCTACTGCCGAGGGGTAGGCTCGCTCACCGCCAAGGGGGGGGCTTCGTGATGGTGTAGGGCTCTGCGAGCTCGATGCCGCCGAGCCCCTCGAAGGTGTTTTCTCCCTCGGTGGCCACGCGCCCATGTTACGGGCATGTTCCGAAGTAGCGGTCGTAGTCGGTCACGTATTCGATGAGGCCGCTTGTCTGTTGTTCGTCGTTGTGGCTGCTTCCGCGTGCTGCCGCCAGGATTCGTGTAGTGTCGCCGTCGCCGTCGCTGGTGTTCTAAAAGTGCTTGCGTGCGATACAGGGGCCGGTCATGGTGACAAGGTTGTGGCTCTTCAGTTGTTGTAGTTCGTGCGGGGCGGTTGCCGTGATCGGTCCGATGTTCATCAAGCAAGCTGTGTCGTTGGCGATGCACGTGTACATGGGGAAGATGGCGTCTCGTATCGTCGCGCTGTCATCCACGATGGTTGTTGAGTCGTGTCAGCTGGAGTGTATTCTACCCCACGGGTGTTGCTCATCGCGCAGCCGTTTGCTGTTGTCGAGGCTCCATATGGACTTCCTGTAGTAGATGGCGTCAATTGTACCGTTCCGCGAGGCGTCGTGGATGGCAATGTTGGTGTGGTCGGGATTCCAGCCGTTGTACGCCTGACTCGTGTGGTTCGCTACGGTAAGAAGTCGTACTCGTCGGTGTTGTAGGTTTGCTTGCTGCTTAATGCCGTTGACAATGCGCATAGTGTCGTCACTGGTGGCACTCTGGTCGGTGATGAGCAGGATTGTGAACGTCCGATATGGCCTGTCGTCGCATGCCTCCGATGTCTCACCGTTGATTGTTTCGAGCCGCGTGTGGCACAGGCGACGCTCGCGTTCCTGGGCGCCTTCCGTCTGTCCTCGTCGCTCGTCTAGCTCTTCACCTGCTTGCGGTGACAGAGGAACTGGTGCAGGAATCATCGTGGGTTCGTGGTCCGCGCCTGTTCGTAGTGCGAGTGGAGGTCCGTGGAGTTGGACGCAATGGCGTTCTGCGCAGTCTTCGGGTAGTCCTTTGCTCTTGTTGGTCCGCCGTATGCCCCATATCTCTTCGGATATGTCGTCTGCTGCGTCGTCGTCGAGCCGTTTGCTGAAGTGCATGGTGAGTGTGCCAGACTGTCGGCTGGCGCACATGTGCTTGAACAATCGGCTGACCGTCCAGTAATCCCTCATACAGACCTGGCATGTAGACCCGTGGATGTAGTTGATATTTACCTGCCGGCTGTGCTTCGCGTGCATGTGCTTTTGATGCGCTGATTTGCCGTGAAGGATTTACCCGCATTCGTAGCAGAGGTACCTGATGTCGTGTTGTGGAGCTTCGCTGCCAGGCGTCGGAATAGTAGTGTCGTTGCAGATGTGTTTCATGCGTCGTCTCCAGGCAGCTGTGGCTGCTTTCTCTTTGTTGTGCTCGATAGCTGTCTTGTAGGCGTGTGTGGCTGTACTCTTGAATTTGGAGGGTTCGTCTTTTGCCATGCCTATTCACTTGCGTCTGACGTCGTGATTGTGCGTGGTATGGTGCTTGCTAATGTATGTATTGATGTGGTGGAGATCGTCTGCAATCGAAGTGGAGCATCAGCCGTTGTTTGTGATGTCGTAATCAAGCAGGGCTCTTAGTGTCGTCGGGCACGCGGTGGTGAGCCGCAGAATCTCTCGTAGCCTTGCTTGCCGTAGTCGTTGTGGGAGTGTCACGATGCCTGCCCTGCCGATGATCTCGATGTTGGTGATCTTCTCACACTGAGTTGTCTGGTGGTCGATGCCCAATGCCAACCTCGCAGCCGCTGTGTATGCACTGGTGATCCTGCCCGTCTCGGCTTTTTGTTTACAGGCATCCAGGCACATGCGTTGTATAGTAGTCGTGGGTAGCCAAAAGCATTGAGGTAATGGATCTTGGCCGTGGCCGTGGTCTTGCCGCGCTCCTCCTCCTCCTCCTCATCTCCCTGCTCCTCTTACTCTCACTCCTCCTCTTCCTCCTCCTCCTCCTCCTCCTCCCCTCCTCCTCCTCCTCTTCCTCCTCCTCGTCCTCGTCCTCGTACCCCCGGCCCAGCGGATCACCTGTCTCACGGCCCGCCCGCACGGGCGGCAAGACGGGCGAAACACTGCGAGGGGGGCTCGGCGCACACCTCCCCCGAGCTACTCACAGAGGCCTCCCAGGTGGGGTCGGAGAACAGTCGACGCGTATAGCAAGAATGTGCGATAAGGATGCAAGGGCCTTGGACGGCCACGTCGAAGCTGGTCGAGCGGGGCGCGGCCAACGAAAGCGGCGAACGATGGACCGGGGAGGCAAGGATGCAAGGGTTCGCTTGGGAAGGTTGCCCATCCTTGCTATGCGGGTTGACTGTAGCTGGGGTCGGAGAGGGGCGGAAAAAACGGGGAGGGGTTCGGCGCACATCTGCTCCGAGCTGTTCAGCGAGTGTCGGGGGGGGGGGCTATCGCAAGAGGCCCCCTAGATGGGGTCGGAGTGGATGGGGTCAGAGGATCGCGCGGCGATTTTTGACGCCCGGAATGGGTACGGAAAGAATGGGTAAAATGCCCAACAGCAAATGTTGTCCCAAACCAACAGCGGCCGCTGTTTGGCAGGCGGCCTTCTGTCTCGAATGGACAAAGGCCGCGGCGGCGCGGACAGAGAGTTGTTCAAAATGAACAGGAACTGCTGTTGGACACTGTACACATTCTTTCCGTGCCCATTTCGTTCGTGCAGAGCGATGCCGATGCATTACAGATGCATCGGCGATGCATCGGCGATGCACCGGCGCTGCATCGTCGACGTCGGCAATGCATCGGCGGCGTCGACGTGAAGCAAATCGGACCCTACGTCAAGCCGCATCGCCGATGCATCGGCGATGTGGCACGGTCATCCGACCCCCTCTACCCCGACCACACCTATAGGAGGCCTAGAGCTGCTCAGCAAGCGTAGGGGCGGCATCGCGACGGGGGAGTACGAGTCAGGGCGACGGGCTGTATAGAATCGGCTATACGCAAGCGTGACCCTGGGTAAGAGTGAACTTTGGTGCGCGACATCTTGGGTGCAGCGGGGGGACCAAACCTGGGCGCGCAAGCAGCTGCTGCTGCTTCGTTTTCAGCCGTCTGGGGACCCATCTGTGCGCACACCAAAGGTCACTCCGGCGAAAGGTCACTCTTACGTCTAGTCGATAGAAGCATCCGCTGCCCCAGGCCTGGCCCCTCCTGGGCACACGGGAGCGGTGCGTGCGCCCTCGCGGCTGGGCCGGGGAGGCACGGACACTGCTCCCTGGGCCCAGGATGGGGCCAGGCCTGGGGCGGTGGATGTGCATATTACAGCAGGAGCTCGACCACGAGAAGCCTTCCACGAGCAACCCGACACTGAGACCCCGGGACGTCCATTCCGTCTCGGTGAGGGAACGTCCCGCGTCCCATCGCAACAGCATCGAAACCGAAGAGGCCCAGGGCACCCTGGAGGCAAGCAGGGTGTTTCTTGGCATGGACCTCCACCGGGCGCCTTCAGATATGTTCTGCCCGGAGAGTTGGCTGTGGTCGAGGGGCGTCGGATGAGGCGGGGGGGGGACTTCGGTGCGCGCGTAGAGGCCTCCTAAATGGGGTGGGAGGATCGCGCCGCATCACCGATGCATCGGCGATGCACTGGCGATGTATCGTCGACGTCGGCGATGTATCAGCGACGTCCGAGCCGCTGAGAAGGCCTTTTCCTTCTCATTTCACCCCCGGGCTCGCCGCCGCTCACTGAACATCTCGGAGTAGCCTCGCCGCCCCCCCCTCTGGCGCGCGCCCTCGTCGAGCTTCTTGTTTACGAAGGCATTGAGGAACGACAAGTCCTGCCGCGCGCGCTCGCGCGAGGGGGAACGGATGGGAGGGGGACCCGCTCAGGGGGGGGCGGGGGGGAAAATATCGACCTGCCATCTGCGATACATCGCCGGTAAATCAGCGATAGGCCCCCGATGGCAAACCGCACGCTCCTGGACGGGGTGGGCTATCGGCCCCATGCGGCGGCGGCGGCGGCCCCGACGACCGGGACCACGACGCAGACGATCGTTCGAGCACTCGCATCGCCAGCCCCCGAGGTCACGGGGCGTTTCTGCGTCGCCCCAGAGAGAGCGCGCGCGGTCGTCGCGGCCGTGGTCGTTGCCGAGGAGGACGGCGGGGACGGAGGAGGGGGGGGGGAAGGGGGGAGGGGAGCAGAGGGAGCGAGAATTACAAAGGGGAGAGGAAGGGGAAGGAAAGGGAAGGGAGATGAGAGGAAAGACGGAAATGAGTGGGACAACAATCAAACCATCTGTACAATTACTCAACTGGTCCCCGTCAAGCCCTAACACCTGGCACTGATAGCTGTGCTTCCCCCGATCCTCCCGGACGCGTACTCTGCCGGGGTCTCCTTGCCCTGTCCCACGCGTTGTTTGCTCAACTTGTACTCGTCAGACACCCAACTGCGACCCCTCACCCCGTCTCCGCCTCGCGCCGACAGCCCCAGCCACACACCCCTCACACATCTCTGCCCACTAGAATGGCAATTATTCATAATGTATCCTCGCACCCTCCATTCTCCTCGCCCCTCGTACTCGCATCCCCCCCATCACATACCTGGCCACTGGCATGGTATTCCAGGAGGCCCCCACGCACCCCCCATCTACATCCTGGAGAACGCTGCGACCCTCGTACTTCCATTGGACCCTCTCCGACATCCCCTGACCCCCACCCCGACCCCCACAGCTCCTGGACAACCCCCCACCCGCTCCTCACGAGCCGCTGGAGGGAGGAGGAAGGAAGGAGCAGCTAAAGAGAGGAGAAGGGAAGGAGCAAGTGGGGCGAGGAGGAAGGAGGACGGAAGGAGGAAGGAGGAAGGAAGGAGAAAGGAAGGAGGAAGGAAAGAGGAAGAAGGACGGATGAAGTGAGGAGGAAGGACAGAGAAAGAAGGAAGCAGCTGGCTCAAGCGCTCTGGCTCGGGGTCCCGCCCCGCAGGGACGGCGTGGCGCGCGCAGTAGAGGGAAGCTCATGCGCAACCCGCGTCCCCGCCCCATGAACTGAGGACGAAGCGGAGGAGGAGGCGGAGGCGGAGGAGGAGGCGGAGGCGGAGGCGGAGGCGGAGGAGGAGGAGGAGGAGGAGGAGGGACTCCTCCCTCCTCCCGTCGCCCTGCTCGCCGGGACGGGGCGCGCGGGTCCGTGTTCACCGTGATGTCCTCGCACGACGCGTCGTACGGCAAGACCTGCGGGCGCGCCCCCGCCCCCCTCCCCCCCACGTGCAGAGGCCCCCCCCCCCCCCCCCCCCCCCCCGCCCCCGCCCCCCCCCACCCGTTTTGGGAACGGCGAAGGGCAGGCCATGGAAGCTGAAGCAGAGCAGAGTGAGCCAAGTGGCGGATCAAGTGGGGGTAAAATGATGTGGGGGTCGTTTTCCACCACAACCTACCCAAGGTTTTAGGATATAAAGCAGGGGTCCTCCTCCTCCCTCACATCCTCCTCCCCTCCTCCTCATCCTCCTCCTCCCCACCTCCCTCCTCCTCCTCTCCTCCTCCTCCTCACTCCTCCTTCCTCCTCCTCCTCCCCTCCTCTCTACTCCCCCTCCTCCTCATCTGACTCGTCCTCCTCCTCCTCCTCCTCCTCCTCCTCCTCCTCTTCGTCCTCTTCCTCCTCCACCTCCTTGCCCCCTCCAACTCATGGTGGTGGACAAACGGCCCATCAACAGAGGGAACGAAGGGAGCGGATCTGCAAAAATGGGAGCTAGCCACAGGGGTCAGCGGGCGAAGAATGGCAGAAAGAGAAACACGTTCGCCCCCTGTCACGCCCCAGGAGGTCCCAGAAATACCGTCAAGAGGCCAACAAAAACTCCAGGAGGCCCACGAGCGGCCTCCACGAGGCCACGCACGCGCCGGCAAACGCCTGCGACGGCACAGTGCGGGCCGGCGGAGTGGGCGAAGCGACTCAATGCAGAGGAGCAGGTTCGCCGTCCGGGGCGACCGTCCCAGGGCGGCTGGGAACGGTGTTTTTATGCCCATAGGGTGGCACGCCAGGGTGCAAACTGCCCCGCCGCCCTGGGACAGGCGCCCACAGCTCTTCGCCCGCTGATTTTGAAGGGAAGGGATCCTGGCGCCCCCAAGCTCTGCAGGCGCCAACGTGCCGAAGAAGGCTTCCATGCCTGAGATCCGACGGCGCGAGAAAACTGCAGTACCGTGCCAAATCACTGCCCGAGCCCCAGACTCCTTCTTCCTGCGGCATGTTCCGAGCTGGATCGATAATGTGAGGGCCCCGGATCCTGGAATTTCGAGAGAACGCCAGACGACAGGATCTCAGCTGGGATCGGCGCGAGGATTGCGTAAGGGATAAAGGACGATTTCAGTGGATGCCGAAAGTGGGATATGTCTGGCCCAGCCTAGCTTCTACGTGGGGTGCAGATGCCCCAGGCGGCTTCGCGTTGTGTCGTGACGATGCCAACGTCGCATTCAGCGATCGGAGGACCCCAGTGGGCCCTGACAAAAACTGCCGCTCCGGCGGGAGGTCGCTCTTACGTATGATCGGACCCTTTTCTCAGTCACGGCCTGCGCGCTTCCCCCCCCACAATCAAATCGATCAAGTCAGATGGGCGATCGACATGAATCGGATCGGCGGAAATCGGCAACCGAGTCGGGAGAAGTCGAATCAGCGGACATCGGCAGGCTAGTGGGCCTCCAGTAAAAAGTCGGAGCCCAAGTCGGAATTCCAAGTCGAATCGAATCGGAATCGGACGCCATCGGAATCGAATCGAATCGGAGGAATTGAAGCGAGCCCTGCCCCCCCTTCCCCGGACCTTCTTCATCAAAGGCTGCGTCTGTCGCAACTGCTCGAACTCGTAGCAGCGCTGCTGCAGGTCCGTGTAGCGGGAGGAGCGGTAGCTGCGCGTCGGGCAAGCCAACCAGGGGGGGTGGGCCGAAAGTCGAAGAGCCGCTCAGGCGCACCTCTGTCCTTCTCCCTCCCTCCCCCTCCTCTGAGTGTTATCCTCCTTTACAGTCAATACGTATAGCAAGGATGCGCGATAAGGGCCTTGGACGCCCATTTCCAAGCTTTCCGAGCGGGGCGCGGCCCATGAGAGTCGCCAAGGATGGACCGAGGAGGCACGGATGCAAGGGTACCCTTGGGAATGTTCCCCATCCTTACTGTTAAGTCGGGCCTGTCCCCCTACAGGCCGATTTTGGACGAAAAATGAAAAATGCATTTAAAATGCCCTATAAATACTCAAAAATGGTTAAAACATAGTCCCCCGACTATTTGTTTGACCATTTTTGAATATTCCCCCTGTAGGGGGGCAGACCCGACTTAACCTTACTGTGCGGGTTGACTGTATGAGCGAGAACTTCTGGGGAGGGGGGGAGGGGAAGGAGCGAGGTGGATCTGTGTAGCTGTCCTATTCCGAGCGCCTCCGTCTGCCAATTCCGTCGGGCGTGTCCCCGACAGGGGGATATTCGCCGAAAAATAAAACATACCCCAAACATGCTCAAGCGATGCCCAACAAAAATACTCAAAAAATAGTCCCCCGGCTATGATTTGAATTTTGTTTGAAGATTCCCCCTGTAGAGGGACAGACCCGACTTAACCCTACTGTGCGGGTTGACTGTATGAGCGAGCCATCTTGGGAGGAGGGATGCGGAGGGAACGAGGTGGATCTGTGTAGCTGTCCTCCTCCGAGCGCCTCCGTCTGTTGGGAGGCAACTACTGAAAGGTTTTCGTCGGAAAGATTAAGGAGAATTAGGCCCCACTGGGGGGCTGTTATGCCCGAGTGGGCTTCGGATTAAGCGGGATGAAACAGGATTAAGCGGGATTGAGCAGGATTAAGCGGGATTAAGCCAGATTAAAAGCGGGATCAAGCTGGACGAATCCGGATTAAGCCGGATTCTCGGACAAGGGCCAAAACAGAATTGGACCTCCCAGGAGTTGCACCCGAACGTCCGCCAGCCTCCGAGGATCGAAGACGTAGCTTTCTGGCGCGTGCGGCAGCCCTTGGATCGACAGCGGCCCTCGGCCAGGGGCGCCCCCAAGAGGGAAGGCACCCAAGATCAAGTCGGGCCTGTCCCCCTACAGAGGGATTTCGGACGAGACATTGAAAATACAGCGAAAATATCAAAACATGCTCAAACATGATCAAACAATTGTCCCCAGACTATGTTTTGACTATTTTGAGGTGTCCCCCTGTAGAGGGACACGCCCGCCTGAAACCTAAGAGGGGGCTCGCACATCGTGGCCCGAGGCACGCGCGCGGCCAGGGGGACGCCCAGGCACGTGCTGAAGAGTACTGGGCCCCGGGCGGAGAAGCCAACCAATGTGCCACCGTGAGAGCCGCAATGGTGGGTCTCGTCTTCCGTGGAGCCCCCCGTGGGCCACGACGCGCCGCACTGGGCGGGGGAGGCGCGCGCGAACTGCGCCACTTTGGGACCTCCGATGGAGCTCCCTAGGGGGCCACGGAGCGCTGTACTGGGTGATGGAGACGCACGCGAACGGCGGTGGTTGGGTTTTTTTGTGGAGGGAAGGAAGGCGAGGGGCAAAGAGGGAGGAGAGGAGGAGAGAAGGTAACGGAGGGTGTGTTGGAAGGAGACGGATGGGGCGGTGAGAGGGAGGAGGAGGAGGGGAGGAGGAGAGGATGAGGATGAGGAAGAGGAGAGGACGAGGGGAGAGGAGAGGAGAGGAGAGGAGAGGAGAGGAGAGGAGGAGAGGAGAGGAGAGGAGAGGAGAGAGGAGAGGAGAGAGAGGATGGAGGAGAGGAGCGGAGGGATTGAGAGGAGGAGAGGAGAGGAGAGGAGAGGAGAGGAGAGGAGAGGAGAGGAGAGGAGAGGAGAGGAGAGGAGAGAGGGAGGAGGAAGAGGAGCAGCAGGAGGAACGCGGGGCGCTGTCCCTTCACAGCGGGGGCCCAACACCAGTGGATGGTTTGGAATAAAACGAGGGGGCCATACATTCCCGGGAGATATCGTGGCCCCGGCCATGATGGGCCGCCCCCCCCCCCCCCCCAAGTCCTCCCCCCCCTCTTGGCCGCCCAACAGATCGGGGGGGAACCATCTGCAGGCCCCCTCGGGAGGTGCACGAGTCCTGATGATGATGGTGCGTGCGAGGAGTAGTAACGTGAGGATGAGCACGGCACCAAGGCGGCGATGCCGATGGCGCCGACAACGCACGCCGACGAGGATCGGGAACAGAAAAACAGTCAGGTCAGAGCGCAACCAAAGCCACCCGAGCACTGATCTGAGTCAGGTCAGCACTCGGGCCTACAGGGCATCGCCTGAAGGGCCTCGACCGACCCGAGAGTTGACCTACCTGTACGATCTCCCGAACAGGAGGCGCGCGAAGCGAAGGAGCCAGATAGGGTTAGGTCGGGCCTGTCCCCCATACAGTCAGATGTTCGACGAGCAAGGAAAAATAGTTAATACATAACCAACAACAGTCAAACAACAAAAGAAAAACAACGTTCCCAGCCCATCCGTTGACCACGTTTGAAAAATATTCCTCCTGAAGAGGGACATGCCCGACTGAAAGACAGAGAGGGCCGGGCTGGAGAAGCCCGCCGACCGCAGGTGGGCGGGGCGAGGCTGCGTGCCCGGCAGGCCACGAGACGGCGTAGCGGCCGGAGGCGAAGGGGCTGCTTCTGGCCAGAACAGGCCCCGGCCGCGAAGGACCCCCCGCCGACCCCTTGTGGGTCTCTAGGCGTGTGAGATAGTTCCCCCCCCTATAGTCCCCCCCCAGGGACCCCAAACCGGCGATTTGACCCCCCCCCCCCGGGCCCGGGACGAGCGCCTCAGGCCCGGGACGAGCGCCCCCCCCGGGCCCGGGACGAGCGCCGCCGGGCCCGGGACGAGCGCCGCCGGGGCTTTGCCGGGTTCCAGGAAGCCTCAAGACGGGCCAAGATGGCCCCAAGAGGCGTTCAAAACGGCCCACGGGAGCTCCGAGACGCCAAACGAGCGCTCCAAGACGCCCAAGATGGCTCCAAGACGGGCTAAGAAGCCTCCAAGACGGCCCAAGAGGTCCCCAAGAAACCCCAAGACGCCTCCAAGATGCGTCCCACGAGGGTCCCTAGACGCAAAAATTGGCCCATTCCCCACGTAAAACGTACATTTTTCACGAATTCGCTTTTTTGGTTTTTCCGACGCTCCCAGACGGCCCCAGACGGCCCAAGAGGCCCTAAATACCGCCCCAAGACGGTCCAAGCAGCCTCCAGGGAAGCTCCAAGGCAGCCCAACAGAGCCCCAAGACAGCCCAAGAGGCGCCCAAGATTGCCCAAGAGGGCCCCGAAGACGGCCCCAAGAGCGCTCCAGGAGCGCTTCAAGTTGCCTCCAAGAGAGCTCAATATGGTCACAGACGGTCGAAGAGCGATCAAAGACACCGACGATCGCCTCCAGACGGCCCAGGACGGCCCCAAGAGGCCCCAAGAGGCCTCCAAGATGCGTCCCAGGAGGGCCCCTCGGCGCAAAAATTGGCCCGTTCCCTTCGTGAAACGTACTTTTTTCCACAAAGTTGCCTTTTCAGCTTTCCGACGCTCCCAGATGGCCCTGGAGGCCTCCAATACAGCCCCAAGGTAGCCCAGAGGCGTTCGAGCCGGGGTCATCCGAGCTCCGGTGGATCCCGGCTCGAACGCCGCCGGGGGGAGCAAAGGGCCCGAAAACGAACCAAGAGCGCACCAGAGCCCCCCCCCCCGGGCCCGGGACGAGCGCCGCCGGGCCCGGGACGAGCGCCGCCGGGGCTTTGCCGGGTTCCGGGAAGCCTCAAGACGGGCCAAGATGGCCCCAAGAGGCGTTCAAGACGGCCCACGGGAGCTCCGAGACGCCATGCCTCTCAATCTTTTCTTCTGGCACTTGCCACTGCGCTGTAACGCCTGCAGCTACGAGCAGTGAAGGCGGAAACGCGGCGATAGCCGCCGGTACGAATCAAGGGGTCGGCGGATGTGGCGTGAGCCTGGAGAATCATCATCATCATCATCATCAGCATCATCATCATCATCAGCATCATCATCATCAGCATCATCATCATCATCATCATCATCAGCAGCAGCAGCATCAGCATCAGCATCAGCATCAGCATCAGCAGCAGCAGCATCATCATCAGCAGCAGCACTATCATCAGCATCATCAGCATCATCATCAGCAGCATCAGCAACAGCATCAGCAGCAGCATCATCAGCATCAGCATCATCATCATCATCAGCATCATCATCATAAGCATCAGCATCATCATAAGCAGCAGCATCATCCTCGTCATCAACAACAAACTAATAAGCATCATCATCAGCAGCAGCAGCAACAACATCATCATCATCAGCAGCAGCATCATCATCAGCATCAGCATCATCCTCATCCTCATCATCATCATCATCATCATCATCAACATCATCATCATCATCAGCATCATCATCATCATCATCATCATCATCATCATCATCATCATCATCATCATCATCATCATCATCATCATCGGCATCAGCATCATCATCATCAGCATCATCATCATCAGCAGCAGCAGCATCAGCAGCATGAACATCAGCATCAGCATCAGCATCAGCATCATCATTCATCATCATCATCATCATCATCATCATCAGCATCAGCACCAGCATCATCATCATCATCATCTCATCATCATCATCATCATCAGCATCATCATCATCACATCGTCATCATCGTCATCCAGCATCAACATCATCATTATTATCATCATCATCGCATCAGCATCATCATCATTATCATCATCATCGTCATCATCATCACCTTTATGATCATCATCTCAGCAGCATCATCATCATCATCGTCATCGTCTTGTCATCATCATCAGCATCAGCATCAGCATCATCATCAGCATCCTCGTCCTCATCCTCACCACAACCACCACCACCACCACCATCATCATCATCATCATCAGCACATCATCAGCATCATCACCATCACCATCACCATCAGCATCGGCATCAGCATCAGCATCATCAGCATCATCATCATCATCATCATCATCATCAGCATCATCATCATCATCAGCATCATCATCACATCCTCATCAGCAGCATCATCATCATCGTCTCTCTTCCTCCTCGTCTCTCCTCCTCCTCCTCCTGCTCCTCCTCCTCCTCCTCCTCATCCTCTCCTCCTCCTCCTCCTCCTCCCCCTCACCCTCCCCTCCCTCCTCCTCCTCCTCCTCCTCCTCCTCCCCTCCCCTCCTCCTCCTCCTCCTCCTCCGCCTCCGCCTCCGCCTCCGCCTCCGCCTCCGCCTCCGCCTCTTCCTCCTCCTCCTCCTCCTCCTCCTCCGCCTCCTCCTCCTCCTCCTCCTCCTCCTCCTCCTCCTCCGTAGCCGTTTTGGCTCAAGCATTTTGGCTCAAGCGTTCGCATGCCTGGTGCGAGCCCCGCCGTCCCCGCGATGGCCGCGCGTCGGGCTAGAGGGGCTCTGGACCCCGCGACGGCTGCCCGCCTCGTCGAGGCGGCCGTGCGCGGGGCGCTCGGGGCGCCGCGGCGCACGGTGGCGGCGGTGGCTCGCTCGGCGGTTTCGGCGGCGGCGTTCGCCGTCTCGGGATCGCCACCGCCCGCCGATGCCGCTGGCACCGACCTGGATCAAGGTGCTCGTCCTGAAGCTGACCCTACTGCGCGCGCTGCGCGGCGGCGCCGCCGCCGCCAGCGCCGAGCGGCGAGGCGCGCGGCTGCCAGGCTGGACACCGAGACAAACGAGGCGAAGAAGGAGGGCGCTGGGGCGGCCGCTGGGGCGGCCAGCGCGGGCCTCGCGCTCGTGCAGGTGGCTGGGGCTGCTGCCGACGCGCCCGACATCGACGCCGAGCTGGACGACTCCTGGGCTGATGGACTGCTACGCGGGGGTCCTGCCGTCGCCCCCGCTGGCGGCGCTGCAGGGCTGAGCGGGCGGCGCCGCGGCTGGGAGGTGGGGAAGGCCGTGTCTTCGACGGAGCCTGCTGCCCCGAGCGGGCCTGGGGCTGCTGTTGCTGGTGCGGCGGCGGCGACGGGCATCGAGGTGCGGCAGTTCGAGCCGTGGGAGTCCAGTGGGCCTGTGAAGGAGGACGTGCGGGTGCGGGCCAGGCGGGCCCTCGGCATGCCGCCCTCTTCCTGATGCTCGAGGAGGCCCTGGTGTGGTTCCTCGTGCTCGCGGTCGTGGAGCTTGGCCTCCTCGGCTCGCCGGCGTGGTGCGTCGACTACGCCTTCCGCGTCTTCTTCGGCAGCGCGGCCGGGGGTCCAGGTCTGGTCAGGTCCAGGCCTGGCCCCCCGCTGACCCAGTGGGACCTCTGAGGGATTCGCCGTCCCTCAGTTGTATCGTGGCTGCACGGTGAATGTTGACAAAAATCCTCCTCCTCCTCCTCCTCCTCCTCCTCCTCCTCCTCCTCCTCCTCCTCCTCCTCCTCCTCCTCCTCTCCTCCTCCTCCTCCTCCCCTCTCCTCCTCCTCCTCCTCCTCCTCCTCCTCCTCCTCCTCCTCCTCCTCCTCCTCCTCCTCCTCCTCCTCTCCTCCTCCTCCTCCTCCTCCTCCTCCTCCTCCTTCCTCCTCCTCCTCCTCCTCCTCCTCCTCCTCTTCCTCCCCCTCCTCCTCCTCCTCCTCCTCCTCCTCTCCTCCTCCTCATCCTCCTACCTCCTCTCCTCTTCCTCCTCCTCCTCCTCCTCCTCCTCCTCCTCCTCCTCGTCCTCCGGGGTTTGCATGGTCTCCCCCCAGGGCTCCTTGCTGTGTGCTCTCCATGGCCCCGTCCACGCTCCAGTCAGTCAGACTGCGCCGGCTGGGGAATACAGCGCCCTGGCCATGGCTGCGCTGCATATCGTTGCCCAGTGAGAAGTATTATATGATTGCCTTGCGGTTGTCAATCATTTCCGCCTGCCCCCCAGTGAAAGGCTGTCTCATCGTAGAAGATATGCGGGTTTTGTATATTAATAGTGCCCCGCACGTCCGTGAAGTGGTCAAGGTTAAGGCCCATCAGGACGTGGATGAAGTAGGTATCTCCGTTTCCGAACGACTGTTGAGGGTTAGGAACAACTCTGCGGACCAAGCCGCCCAACGAGGCGCTCGATCCCACCCACAGCCGTCTGCCGATGAGGTTGATCGCGTCACCCGATGCGTCAAAATCAGTAAAATTGTTTGTCGACTGGCTGCCAAGCTTTTGCCTTTGTGGCCTCGGTTGGACCTGGGGGATTGCCCGCTGGTTAACCCTTGTCGCACCATCGCGGTTCCTGCGGAACCCTCGGTCCCGCAAGCTTGGCAAAGGCAGCATTCTGTATGGAGGTGCACCGTATGTAGAGTTGGCTCACGTTCGGTCACTAAGCCACCTGGAGGGAACTGCTTGATGACCGCCAACCATGATTTGGATGTAGCCGGCTCTTTAGGTCACAGCGTGGTGGTCCTTCCATGCTCTGACGGAGCCGATATCTTGTTCTGCCCGAAATGCGGGGGATATACTCACCAGGCCGTTTTCGTGAAAACCGCCCTGTCCAAGACATGTGCACACGAGCTCAAGGGACACGGCCTCACGAATTTTGATAAGATTATCCAAGGACGGCACCCTCGCAAGTCGTTCTTGAAAGTAGGCAGGCCTGAGGAGCTGCCTGCCGACTATGTTCCCCACTCCTCGTTCGAGCCTCCCTCCCTCGACGACGACGTGGACGATATCGGTCCCCGGGTGCTCCGACAAATGGCGCTGGGTCTGCGCTTGGAGAGTGCCGCCGCGGGAGCCAGCAGCAGTGCCACTGGCTGCGCGCCCTGTGGGCGCGGTCAGCAGGAGCCCGTGGATCTAGGAATCCACCGCCAGGAGGAGTCAGACTGTTCGGATTGACTCGCCGCGTTTGTTTCTGTCTCAGTCGGCAGGCATGCACCTGCTCTTTTTCTTGTGTTCTTCTCTGACGCACGGCCCGATGCGACTGACCCTTTTGGCAGGCACCCGTGCAATACCCCACATCTGGGGCGAGGTCAGCCGTCGTCCTGGCGCTCTCTGCACCTGGGGCGGCTGTCCTCGTCGTCCTTGTGTGTGTGGTCGGTTTTTTTTCTGTATGTCTGTGCTCGAGTTTCGTTCTTTGGCCCCAGGCCAATGGTATGTCTCCTGGGAAGGAGGCTACCGTGTGCATACCCCACATCTGGGGCGAGGCTTGCTGTCGTCCTGGCGCTCTCTGCACCTGGGATGGCAGGTCTCGTCGTCCTTGTGTGGGCGCTCGTTTCTTGTTTCTAGTGCGGTAGCATCTCCACCGCTCGTCTTGCCTCGTATGTGGTGCACAGCGTGCGTTCGTCTTGTGTGCGCGCACGTTTCCGTTCAGCACGAGTGTCAGACACCCCGCCTCAGGGGGAAGGCGCGAGGCACACTCGTGTGTGGACATACCTTTTCTCCGAGCACGGGGGTGGGCTTTGGCCTGCCCTGACAGTGGCTCGTGTCGTGGTGCTGCAGAGGCCAGGCAGCTACGAGCTCCTGGCCCCAACACCTCTCTGCGGCGGCAGCACACTGGCTGCTATTGCCGCCCGCTCATTTGCACAGTGGCGAGCGGGTGGTCTGCGCTGCTTTTACATCTGCAGGGTTGCCTGCAGGTGCCTTGTGTATCTCTGCCTAATTGGGCAGAGAAGAGCCCAGCAGGTCGCCCTGCTGGAGCGTGCTGTGCCGCCTGCCACACAGCTCGTTGCACTTCTGGCAGTGAGGGCGTTGATGTCAATTCCTCTTCCTCCTCCTCCTCCTCCTCCTCCTCCTCCTCCTCCTCCTCCTCCTCCTCCTCTTCCTCCTCCTCCTCCGCCTCCTCCTCCTCATCCTCCGCTTCATCATCATCCTCCTTTTCCTCATTCTCATCATCGGCACCATCATGGTCACCACGGCATCCTCATCACAGTCACCACCACCGACACCATCATCAGCATCATCATTATCATCATCACCATCAGCATCACCATCATCGTCATCATCATCATCATGCTCAGCATCAGTATCACCATCATTATCGTGATCATCATGAACACCAGCACCCTCAGCATCATCATCACCGTCATCACCATCATCATCATCATCATCATCATCATCATCGTCAGCTTCATCGTCATTCGCATCGTCATCCTCATCATAACCATCATCATCATCATCATCATCATCATCATCATCATCATCATCATCATCATCATCATCATCATCATCATCATCATCATCATCATCATATTCAGCTCAATCAACATCATCACCATCAGCATCACTGTCACCATCATCGTCATCAACATCGTCATAAGAATCGTCATCATAATCGTCATCATATGGATGTTCACCATCACCATCAACAACATCATCAGTTTCATCACCATCAAAATCACCATTACAATCATCATCATCAGCAGCAGCATCATCACCACCATCACCATCACCATCGCCATCATCAGCAGCATCATCATCAGCATCATCATCATCATCATCATCGTCATCATCACAAACATCGCAGTAATAACCATGATCCCATCGTCAGCATTACCATCAGTACCATCATCACCCTCACCATCACCGTCATCATCACCATCACCGTTATCATCATCAGCATCATGATCATCATCTTCATCAGCACCAGCATCATCATCATCATCAGCAGCAGGATCATCATCATCATCATCATCATCATCATCAGCATCATCATCATCATCATCATCATCGCCACCACCACCACAACCACCACCACCATCATCATCATCATCATCATCATCATCATCATCATCAGCATCAGCATCATCATCATCATCATCATCATCATCATCATCATCATCATCATCATCATCATCATCATCACAAGCATCCTAATCATTATCTTCATCATCAGCCTCCTCCTCATTCTCCTCCTCCTCCTCCTCCCTCCCTCCCTCCCTTCCTCCCTTCCTCCCTCCCACCCTCCTAGCCTCCCTCCCCCCTTCCCTCCCTCCCTCCTCACCTCCCTCCCTCCCTCCCTCGCCCGGTATAGAACCCGGGGGGGTAGCCTACCCTAGACCCTACCCAAGGGCCTAGGGTAGCCTAGGGTAGGCCCTACCCAAGGCCCTAGGGTAGCCTACCCAAGGCCCTAGGGTGGCCCAGGGTAGGCCCTACCAAAGGCCCTAGGGTAGACCTAGGGTAGGCCTTACCCAATGACAGACCTAAGCATATAGAGCCCGGAGGGTAGACCTACCCTAGGCCTACCCCTAGGCCTACCCCCTAGGCCTACCCCCTAGGCCTACCCCCTAGGCCTGGCCTGCCTCTAAGGCCTACCCCCTTAGGCCTACCCCCTAGGCCCTAGGGTAGGCCTACCCTAGGCCTACCCATAGGCCTACCCCCTAGGCCTACCCTAGGCCTACACCCTAGGCCTACCCCCTAGGCCTACCCTAGGCCTACCCCTAGGCCTACCCCCTAGGTCTACCCTAGGCCTACCCCTAGGCCTACCCTAGGCCTACCCCCTAGGCCTACCCCCTAGGCCTACCCTAGGCCTACCCCTAGGTCTACCCTAGGCCTACCCCTAGGCCTACCCCCTAGGCCTACCCTAGGCCTACTCTAGGCCCTACCCCTAGGCCTACACCTCCCCCCCCCCCTAGACTACCCCCCCCCCGCATACCCCCTAGCCCTACCCCCAGCCCTACCCTAGGCTACCACCTAGGCTCTACCCCACTATCCTACCCTAGGCTTACCCCTCGGGCCTACCCTCTAGGCTACCCTGGGCCTACCCTAAGCCTACCCTCTAGCCTACCCCTAGGCCTACCCTAAGGCCTACCCCCTAGGCCCTACCCTACGCCTACCCCCTAAGCCTCCCCCTATGCCTACCCCTGGGCCTACCCCCTAGGCTTAGCCTAGGCCTACCCTAGGCCTACCCCCTAGCGTACCTTAGGCCTACCCCTAAGCCTACCCCCTAGGCGTACCCTAGGCCTACCCCTAGACCTACCCCCTGGGCCTACCCTAAGCCTACCCACCCCTAAGCCTACCCCCTAGGCCTACCCCTATAGGCCTGCCCGCCCGCCAGATCGAGCACACGGACCAGAACGGGTCGGGTCGGGTCGGGCAGGCATTAAAGTGTGGAGCATGTTCGCAGTAGCACGCGTGAACCCTAACGGGCGGGTTGGGTCGGGTCGGGCGGACCCTAACGGGCGGGCCGGGTCGGGCGGGCGGGACATTAAATTATGGTGCGTGTACACTTGACACGCGTGAACCCTCACGGGCGGGTCGGGTCGGGTCGGGCGGGCGGACCCTAACGGGCGGGTCGGGTCGGGCGGACCCTAACGGGCGGGTCGGGTCGGGGAAAAAAGGGGACGCTGGGTGCGTGTACACTTGACACGCGTGAACCCTAACGGGCGGGTCGGGTCGGTCGGGCGGGCGTACCGCTAGGGCGGGGTCGGGTCGGTCGGGCGGACCTTAACGGGGCGGGTCGGATCGGGGGGCGGGACATTAAAGTATGGTGCGTGTCACTTTGACACGCGCGAACCTTACGGCGGGTCGGGTCGGTCGGGCGGACGGACCCTAACGGGCGGGTCGGGTCGGGTCGGGCGGACCGCAACGGGCGGGTCGGGTCGGGCAGGCGGGATCACCGACCCCACCACCGCCCCCACCGTCTCCACCACCTTCCTCACCGCCACCACCGTCCCCACCACCATCTCCACCACCGCCCCCACCCCCCTCCCCCCCGCCCTCCGCGCCAGCGTCCCCGGCATCACCGTCCCCACCACCGTGCCCACCGTCTCCACCACCCTCCCCACCACCGTCCCCGCCAACGTGCCCATCACCGTCCCCATCACCTTCCCCGCCGCCGTCCCCACCACCGTTCCCACCACCACCACCGTCTCCACCACCATCTCCACCACCGTCCCCCCCGCCGTCCGCACCAGCGTCCCCGCCGTCCCCGTCCCCACCACCGTCCCCGCCGTCTCCACCACCTTCCCCACCACCACGACCGTCCCGGGCGGGTCGGGTCGGGTCGGGCGGGCGGACCCTAACGGGCGGGTCGGGTCGGGTCGGGCGGGACATTAAAGTATGGTGCGTGTACATTTGACACGCGTGAACCCTAACAAGCGGGTCGGGTCGGGTCGGGCGGGCGCCCCTAACGGGCGGGTCGGGTCGGGTCGGGCGGACCCGAACGGGGGCGGGTCGGGTCGGGCGAGATGGTGCGTTTACACTTGACGCGCGTGCCCTAACGGGCGGGTCGGGCCGGGCGGGCGGGACATGAAAGTATGGTGCGTGTACACTTGACACGCGTGAGCCCTAACGGGCGGGTCGGGTCGGGTCGGGCGGGCGGGCCCTAACGGGCGGGTCGGGTCGGGCGGACCATAACGGCCGGGTCGGGTCGGGCGGGCGGGACATTAAACTATGGCGCGCGTACACTTGACACGCGCGAGCCCTAACCAGCGGGTCGGGTCCGGGTCGGATCGGGCGGGCGGGACATTAAAATATGGCGCGCGTGCACTTGACACGCGTGAACTCTCACGGGCGGGTCGGCGGGGGCGGGGGCACACGGCGGGTCTGGCCGGGCCGACTAAAAAAAAAAAATAACGGGCGGGTTCGTGTCCGGCGGGCGGGACACTCAAGTATGTGCTGTAACACTTGACACGCGTGAACACTTACGGGTCGGGTCGGGTCGGGTCGAGCGGGCGGACTACGTAACCCGGGCGGGGGGGGGGGGGGGGGGGTTTTTTTTTTGGGGGTCGGGTCGGGCGGGCCGGGCCCTAACGAGCGGGTCGGGTCGGGTCGGGCGGGACATAAAATATGGTTCGTGTACACTTGGACATTAAAATATGGTCGCGTACACTTGACACGCGCGCGAACCCTGCGGGCAGGTCGGGTCGGGTCGGGTACGGGCGGGCGGACCCTAACGGTGCGGACGAGGTCGGGTCGGGCGGGGGGCCCTAACGGGCGGGTCGGGTCGGGTCGGGCGGACCTAATGGGCGGGTCGGGTCTGGCGGGTGGGGCATTAAAAAATGGTGCGTGTACACTTGACACGCGTGAAACCTAACGGGCGGGTCGGGTCGTGTCGGGCGGGCGGGCCTTAACGGGCAGGTCGGGTCGGGCCGGGCGGACCCTAACGGGCGGATCGGGTCGGGCGGGCGGGACATTAAAGTATGGTGCATGTGCACTTGACACGCGTGAACCCTCACGTGCGGGTCGGGTCGGGTCGGTCGGGCGGACCCTAGCGGGCGGGTCGGGTCGGGTCGGGCGGACCCTAACGGTCGGGTCGGGTCGGGAGGGCTGGCGCGCGTACACTTGACAAGCGTGAACCCCTGACGCGCGGGTCGGGTCGGGTCGGGCGGGCGGGCCCTAACGGGCGGGTCGGGCCGGGCCGGGCGGGCCCTAACGGGCGGGTCGGGTCGGGCGGGCGGGACATTAAAGCATGGTGCGTGCACACTTGACACGCGTGAACCCTAACGGGCGCGTCGGGTCGGGTCGGGCGGGCGGACCCTAACGGGCGGGCCGGGCCGGGTCGGGCGGACCCTAACGGGCGGGCCCGGTCGGGCGGGCGGGACATTAAAGCATGGTCGCGTACACTTGACACGCGTAAAACCCTCACGGGCGGGTCGCGTCGGGTTGGGCGGGCGGACCCTAACGAGCGGGTCGAGTCGGGTCGGGCGGGCCCTAACGGGCGGGTCGGGCCGGGCGGGCCGGCGCGCGTACACTTGACACGCGCGAACCCTAACGTGCGGGTCGGGTCGGGAGGGCGGACCCTAACGGGCGGGTCGGGTCCGGGTCGGAGCGTACCCTAACGAACGGGCGGGTCGGGGTCGGGCGGGCGTGACATTAAACTGGTGCGTGTACACTTGACACGCGTGAACCCTAACGGCGGGTCGGTCGGGTCCCGGTCGGGCGACCCTAACGGGCGGGTCGGGTCGGTCGGGCGGACCCTAACGGGCGTGTCGGGCCGGGCGGAACCGAACGGTATAGCATGGCGCGTCGCACTTGGACAGTTCTCATTTATTCCTGGGTGAAGCCTGTGAGGTCGGGTCGGGCGGCGGAAACCCTTACGGGCGGGTCGGGTCGGGCCGGGAATACCCTACGGCCGGGTCCGGGCCAGGTCGGGCGGGCCAGGTCGGGCGAGCCCTAACCGCGAGCCCTAACGTGCGGGTCGGGTCGGTGGGCGGGCATTAGAAGTCTGGTTCAACGTACACTTGAACCTAACGGCGCGCGAACCCTCACGGGCGGTCGCTCGGGTCGGGCGGGCGGACCCTAACGTCGGGTCGGGAGGGCGGGACATTCAAGTATGGTGCGCGTACACTTGACACGCGCGAACCCTAGCGGGCGGGTCGGGTCGGGCGGGCGGACCCTAACGGGCGGGTCGGGTCGGGTCGGGCGGACCCTAGCGGGCGGGTCGGGTCGGGCGGGCGGGACATTCAAGAATGGTACGTGTGCACTTGACACGCGTGAACCCTGACGGGCGGGTCGGGTCGGGTCGGGCGGGCGGACCCTAACGGGCGGGTGGGGTCGGGTCGGGCGGACCCTAACGGGCGGGTCGGGTCGGGCGGGCGGGACATTAAAGTATGGTGCGCGTACACTTGACACGCGTGAACCCTAACGGGCGGGTCGGGTCGGGTCGGGCGGGCGGACCCTAACGGGCGGGCCGGGTCGGGTCGGGCGGACCCTAACGGGCGGGTCGGGTCGGGCGGGCGGGGCGCTCAAGTATGGCGCGCGCACACTTGACACGCGCGAACCGTAACGGGTGGGTAGGGTCGGGCGGGCGGCCCCTAACGGGCGCGTCGGGTCGGGTCGGGCGGACCCTAAACGGCGGGTCGGGTCGGGCGGGCGGGACGCGAAATCATGGTGCGTGTACACTTGACACGCGTGAACCCTCGCGGGCGGGTCGGGTCGGGTCGGGCGGGCGAACCCGAACGGGCGGGTCGGGTCGGGTGGACCCCAACGGGCGGGTCGGGTCGGGCGGGCGGGCCATGAAAAATGATGCGTGTACACTTGACACGCGTGAACCCTAACGGGCGGGTCGGGTCGGGTCGGGCGGGCGGACCCTAACGGGCGGGTCGGGCCGGGCCGGGCGGACCCTATCGGGCGGGTCGGGTCGGGCGGGCGGGACATTAAAGTATGGTGCGTGTACACTTGACACGCGTGAACCCTCACGGGCGGGTCGGGTCGGGTCGGGCGGGCGGGCCCTAACGGGCGGGCCGGGTCGGGTCGGGCGGACCCTAACGGGCGAGTCGGGTCGGGCGGGCGGCACATTAAAGTATGGCGCGTGTACACTTGACACGCGTGAACCCACGAACAAATGCACAAACCGCCCATGGGCCGTCGTTGCCCGGGCGACGTCGACGACGACGATTTTACTCCGAGCGGGCGGACTGCGCCGAGCACTCCGGCGGCTGGTTTCTTCTTCGTTGGCTTTGGCCCCGGCTTCTTTCTCGTCGACCTCATCAGCTTGCTGCCCTTTGGGATTGGGTTCAGAGGGTCTTTGTCCTTACCCTGGGAGGCGCCGCTGAACAGGGTCTGCCATATTTGTATTAGTTTGCAAGCATTGGATTGCGCATTGAACGCCGAGTGAACAAAAACTTCCGGCAGCAGCTTGACGACTGCTCTTTTCACGCTCTGCCACGTGTAGTTGTTCTTTTCTTGTCTCAAGGGCGCAGCGCTAACGATCGCCAGAAAGTGCTTCCCATTTGGGCCCGGCTTCACAGGGCCATCATCCTCGGTCACCGTTGTCTTTCCTCCCACCAGGAGCCACATATACTCAAAGGTAGGAGAAAAAGGGAGACCATCTTTGAAGAGTTTGAACCCCCCCAGGAGTCTGTCTTGAGGAGCGCAATGGGGTCCGCCAGCACGGCGTCGAAATGCGACTTCTTTCGCCAGTAAGAATACAAAATAGCATCGACGAGAGATCCTGTGGACCATAATTTTTGTTCCGATGCATGGACGTTGCGAGATTTGTCCGGCCGCAAGCCTGGAAACGGGCTCGTGTCATCATCAAGTCTGACGCTGTATATTTCTTCTATACAACTGGGGCCATCAACGCGCAGGTCCTGGCTCTCGCTAAATAGTTTCAACAATTTCTCTGATCGAACGGACAATATTAACAGAAGCTTCACTATGCATTCCCGCGCAGCATCCAAACGTGCGCCCCCGAACCTTTTTCCCAATTATGACGTCGGTACCGAGCTTATTCTTGTAATGAGCTGCGAAATCGTCAAGCTTGTTGAAGAAGGTATCATCACCGTCGTTCTTTCGTACCGGATGCAAGTGCATGCCCCTCACAAGAGCCCTCGCCGTTGGTTTCGTGTCCACGTTTGCGTTCGGGGCATCTGCTATTGTGCTCATAACGGGCGTCCCCTCCAGCCCCTTCCTTGGAATGACGTAGTTTGCAAGCAAAGTGGCACACAGTTGCAAACTGTCGCCCATTTCGGCAAATTGTCGCACTTGCTGGGGTCCTTCAGTGGAGTATCGGCATTGGCTCCCTTAAGTGCCTCACAACAGCGTCCGAACCTCGAATCCGTAGGCAGCGCAGTCTCCCAGGCAGCCTCGACTGACTTCACTGGGTTAGCTTTTCCCGACATGTTTTGTCTAGTGGTACGACGTGCTAACTGGGGCGCCCGGGAGGAAGCACCGTCATGTTCGCAAGAAATTAAACCAATAAGCTACTGATGAGTCCGGCACACTTTGCCTGTGCATCGGCCAGCTGCTGGTCTGAACCAGGGACAAGCTACGCCGAACACTGCCCCCCCATGGCGTCGCATCCCGGGAATGACCGCCAGGTCCTATGAACCCTCCTGACGCAAACCAACACTGGCAGCGGGGATCGATTCGCTCTTCCACTTCGCGAGAAGGGGGGCGGGGGAGTGACAAGGAGGTCTGCGGATGAGAGGGAAGAGGAATGCTGAGGTAGAATGAGGGGTGAAGCTTGAGGAGGGGTGAAAAGAGAAGTGAAGAGAAGAAGAGCGGAGGAGGAGAGAGGAGGATAAGCGAGGATGAGGAGAAAGAAGGAGAGGATGAGAACGAGGACGAATGATGACGAGTACTGAGGATGACGGGGGGGGGGCTGTCGAGATGTCCGGGGGGCCGCGCACTGAAAAAGTCACGACGTCGGATGTCTGGGACGAGCGCCCAGCTCTGTCTGGACGCTCCGGGGGCCCTCAACGGGCCCCGGGACCGGCAGAAGACGACCCGGGACGAAAACCTGGCCCCGGGGAAGTTGTGGAGAGGTCGGGGGGACCACGCTGCGAAGAGACTGCGACGCCGGGGGAGAGGGCGGGAGAGATCAGAGGCTCGGTCGACCCGTGCCCGCATGCGCCCAGCTCTGCCTGGACGCGCGCCCGCACTGAGACTCTGCGAGTGCCGAACTGCGCGCCGCACCGCCCGCCGCCCCTCCTTACTCCATCTCTTCCTCCAACCCCTCCTCCCCTGCCCCGGACCGAAATCCGCTCAGGACGGGTCCCCGGACCCTTTCTGGGGTCTGTCCGACGCAGCGTTTCCTCCCGGATCGATTCCCGACGGCCCCAGTGCCCGAAAGAGGCCCCCCAGCCGAAAACGGCAAAAACCGAAATCGGTTTGTCGACTACTCCTCCCCCCCGCCTTTTCCTTCTCTTCTTCCCCTTCCCCCCGGAAGAAGTCGGGGCCGAGGGCGCAGGATCCCCTCGGGCGCCCGCGCCACCACGGGCTGCGCCCGGGCGCCCGAGGCCGGTGCCAGGTCCGAGGAAGGCCGGGGGACGCGGGGGCGGCCCCGACGGAGCACTGCACCCTCACAGGGGAGTAAAGGAGCACCCCCACCCTCCCCAGACCCAGAGATCCAGCGTCTAAAAAAATTGGAGCGGCCAGATTTGGCCAGTTTTCGGCTTTCGGAGGCCCTCAACGGGCCCCGGGAACATCAAAAATCGGCCCAGGACGAAAAACCGGTCCCGGGGAAGGGCTCCGGACCTCCAAGGACCCCCTGGGACCGCGCATCGAAGAAATTGGAGCGCGCGGATGTCTGGGGAGGGGGAGGGCCAGGTGGGGGTGGGGCACAGCCATCGTCTCCCCGATATCACCGCGGGGCTGCCCCCAGAGATCCGGCTTTTCGAAAAAGCTTGAGCGGTCTCCGGGACCGTCAAAAAAACGACTCGGGACGAAAAGCCGGCCCTGGGGAATTTGTCCAAACCTCCTGGGGCCAACGCATCGAACATCCCACCAGCCCTTTAGGGCGTGACTGGTTTAGAAAGATTCCTTTTCCAACCCCCTTCTCCCCTTTCGGGGAGAGGTTTGCCCCTCCCCCATACCCCCTCCCCTGGGCCTGGACGGGGGGGGGGGCCGCGGGTCGTTGAAGCGTCCAAGATGGCCCAAAATGGCTGCAACAGGGGCTCAGAAAGCCCAAGATGGCCTCCAATATCGTTCAGGACAGCCCCACATGGCTCAAGATAGCTCACAACATGCCTCCAAGAGGCTCCAAGACCGCCCCAAGACGGCTTCAAGTGGCCAAGGAGCCTCCCAAGGAGACCAGAGGACCCCTGAGAAACGTAAGGGTACGTCTTCGCCCCGCGTCCGCGCACCCCACGAAATCCAAGGAATTCCATTGCCGAGGATTACTGATCCTCGGCAACGAATTCCGTGTCTTCTTCCAATCCGGATGCGTTTCCGGCGGGGGGGTCCGGAAGAGTTTCTGGGGCCCTCCGAAACCCCCCAACTTCTCGTTTATGTCTGTCCCGTGCCCTCCCGCAACCACATGCACCCATGCTTACAAACACGCACAGGGAGGGAGGGGAAGAGGAAGAAGGTAATTGCACCCCATACAGCCTTCGCCTCAAAACGCACTTTGGCCTCCCCCCCATCCCAGGCCCGCCCCCCAGGACCGCTCTGGGCACCCTCCCTTTATTTTCCACTGCTGTCTGGCGCACAACTGCCTCGGAGGAACGCGAAGTCGGCAGAAGCAGGACGGGGGGGCACGGGAAGAGAGAAGGAGAAAGCCATCCCGCTGTTCCCTGGACAATCCGAAGGAGGTGGAAGAGCCCTTGCCCGGCACGTGAATGGAGGCGCGGTTGTACCTGCAAAAAACCTCAAACAGCGGCACAGGCCCGCACAGCACCCCACAAGCTGTTTAGTGCCTCTTGCCAACGCGCCGTCTCGCTCTAAATCTTGAGCCACACAATCCCCGGGAGCCGGGGGCGCGAGCGATTGACCGCTGGAAGCCTTTCCACGCGGCCAAAAATACAGAATTCGCGCCGTCTCGCTCTAAAGCTCGAATCAGACAAGCCCTGCCAGCCGAGGACGCGAGCGCTCGACCGCTGGAAGCCTTCCCACGCGGCCAAAAAGATGGGATTGAACGCGGGCCCTGTCGGACCCCGTTCCGAATTAGGCCACGCCCACGGCTGCGGCTGCCCTGGCGGGACCCACCGCGGGAGCCTCCGGCGCCGGCTGGCCAGCGCCGTCGCCGCGGCGGCGCTGTGATCCCGGCAGCGACGCATTGGAGGCCTCCTCGCGGAGGCGCCGACTCCCCGCCCCCGGCGCGGTCTGCAGCGTGGCGACAACTTCCGCGACGCTGAGCTGCAGCCTGCTTTGGAGCACAGGTTTCAGGGAATCTGCCTCCAACTCATCCGAGGCGGGCCCCGCGCCCAGGAACCGAGCCAAAGCGTCGTGAGGCGCGGGGCCACGTTCCCCTCCCACCACGCGGCCCGCCTGCTTGGCTGGCCCATGGGAAGCGCGCCCCACGCCGGGTGAACGCCCCCTCCGCGCTGAAGATAGCGGGCGACGGTGCCCTTGGCCAAGCGGGCGCAGTCGGGCCATAGCAACGCGCATCGCATGAAGCCCAAAATCGCGGCCTCGAGCCGCTGAGCCGCTGTGTTCCTGGCCGCCTCCGGCCCCCCGGCGGGGCTGTCCAGCAGGTGGACGAACGAGGGGCAGAACAGCTTGCAGAAGAGGCTGGCGCCGAACTCGCCGGGTGGGCCCGCTGGGACCGAGGGCAGACTGCCCGGGCCCTGCCCGCGGAAGCGATGCCAACGGACCCGTAAGCCACCACGAGCACGCAGGACGCCCGATGGACGCGGGGCCCATCGATCAGGGCGGCGCCCACCGTGGGCGCAGCGGCGGGCACGGCGGCCCCGGCAGCGCCAGCGCCAGGGCGCGGGCCGGCGCAGATGGCGCCGTTGTAGACCTCCAGTGCTAGCTCGCCGGCAGAGACGATGGACAGGAGCCTCTGCACCTGCCGGAGTTCCGCGGCCAGCTGATCACCGATGTACTGGAGGGAGCTCCGCCATTCTCCAATTGACGGCGTCGATTTGGCGGGAAGCCAAACGCCCCCGCGCAGCGAAGCCGAGCTCCTTGTTGGGCTCGCCCCCGACGAAATCGAAGCAACGCTTCATGGCGGCCTTTTTGTCAGTGACCCTGGAAAGCTTGTCGCGCCCGAAGCCCGCGGCGCCCCTGCGGACGGCCCTCCGGTCAGCCTCGCACGCCTCCTGCGGCAGCTGCGTCAAATACGCGGGCGGCATGGCGCATGCGTTGATCACCGGCGCCGTGAAGGCCAAGTACCGTTCGCGCGCCGCCAAGGCAGTTTGCTGCGTGTCCTGGTCACCAAAGAGACGAGCACCGTCCCGCGTGTTCAGCCCTGCGACGTGGCGCACGGTGACTCGGGGGACCCGCCCCCCCCGTCTTTGCGTCGCTTGTACAAAGCATGCAAATCGCTGCCAAAGTTGAGGCTGGCATCCCGGAAAATGGCGCTCGGGCGGCCCGTGTCCATGGCGACGTTGAAGTTCGCCCGGTTCTTCTTCACGCGCTGCGCAGACCCGAGCAAGCCGAGAGACCCCCCCGAGGCAGCCCATTCATCGTGCCCCAGCATGACACCGTGGTAACAGCGGCCCTCGCGGTCGGCGTCGCACTGCGCAGTGAACTCCTCAGGGGTGATTGCCTTGAAATACGTGTAGGTCAGCTCGGCCTCCTCGGCGTCCAGCTCGTTGTCATACACCTTACGGAGCGTAGGTTCGTTTACTATGATCTCGTGCTCCGTACAGGCCTCGTCGACCTCGGCGTTCAGCCCGCTCTTGTTCGTTTTCGCGCACTGCACGAAGATGACCCCGAAGGACGAAGTGATGGGCCGCTCGCGCAAGCGAATGAGCAAGCCGTTCATCCCGTGCAAGGCCGTGGACATCGTGCCCAGCAGGTGGGGCAGCTCGTGGACGCAGGCCACCATCGCGCCCACCCCGACCTTCTGCGAGAGGTCTGGCCCCAACAGAATGCGGGGCTGGTAAGACCGGGCCACCCATTCGGTAACTTTCTCCATCGAAGTGAAAGCAGTCGGGCCTTGCGCCGTGTCGGTCGAAGAGCCTGCTCAGCGGTCCGCGGCCTTGCCCAGCGGGCCGGCGCATTACTTGAACCGCCGCGTCTGGCGGGCTTTCGACCTACTTGAACCCCAAATGGCTCGCGGGGGAGAGGCGCCAAGCAGACGCGCGCGGCGGCAGCGCGCGCCCCCGCGGCTGCGCGCAGGGCTGGATCCACGCACGGCGCCGCCAGGGGACTGGCCAGGTCGGGCTCGCGAGATCCGAAGCACCCTCTGAGACTGAAGCCCCACCCGTTCGTTCAGCTGAAGCGCAACGCCGGGGAAAAGGCCAACTCCCTCCAGACCTTCGGGACAGATGTGGACGAGCGCCCCCCCTCATCAAAGCCCTGGCCCGCCCTCCCCCGCAGAGGCGCGAACCCTTGCCCCGCCCCCCTTGTCCCGCCCCAAACCATGGCACGTTTTTGCTAGTCAGGCTGCGCCGAAGGGGAGGGCGTCTGACATGGGCAAGGCGTTCCGAGAACAGCGAGAGTTCCAAGTGCTTCGCACTGCGAGCGCGACTCTCTGGCCCGCAGCGGTCACGCCGCAGGCCCAGGCGGCCGACGCGACCATCAGAGGCTGAGTGTGACGTCGGGAAACCATCCGAGGCCGCGGGAACGCAACGCCGGGCCCGGGGGGGCCGCGACCCCCCGCCGCGGCGCCGCTCGCCCTCAGCACCAGCGGTCCACCTCACTCCACGGGGTCGAGGACGTCAATCAGGTGGAGTAGCAAGTAATCGAAGGTCGCTGCAGAACAAGTCATCAGCGCGTTGCGCCACTTGTTTAAATCTCGGCCGACGGATTCCTCTGGGTAGTGCTCTTGGGCGTTTTTTTGGAACGACAGGGGAATCCGTTGCCCACCGATCTTACATGGGGGCAACAGACGCAGGTACGACAAGGGCGCCCTTGCGATGGCGGGGGGGCTGAGCGACTATCCCTGATTGATAATGACGATGTAATCTTTCTTGATTTTCAAGGTGGCCTCGCTGAGTTCGATTGTGCCTGCAAACATGGCAAGAGAGACCGCCGCTGGCAGCGCGGCGCGGTGGCCGCCTGGCTGAAGCAAAGATGCGCTAATTGTTTTTTTCTCCAGGGCCCGCGAATTACCACGAAGCACGGCGCGTCGGTGACGGTGGTAGTGTACATCGCCGATGACTGGAAACAAACACACACTTCGGGGTGGCGGGTGCGCAGCGGCGGGGCGGTGAGTGAGAGCTCGTGGGCAGGTGGAGTGTGAGAAGGAGCAATGGGGGGGAAACTAAACGGCCTCGCTGACTCTGTTCCGACCTCAGAGTGGCGCGCTCGGGGGGGGCGCCCCAGGGGCAGCCCGACGCTCCAGCATGTAGTACACCAGGTTCACCACACATCCCCGTTCATCCTGGCGTGCATTACCGTCAGCCCGAGCTCACTGAAGAGGCACGCCTGGTCCCCGCGGCGGTGCCTCCAAGCCCACTCGTGAGCCCATTTCTCCAACGTCCCAGTGGAGAGGCTGTCGATCGTGCGGAGCTGCGTCGGGATCCTGTGCTTGAGGTGCTTCCACAAACCATCCTGGAGCTCCGTGCCCCCGTAGCACGCGAGCACGCTGCCATCGGAGAGGGCCAACTTGCAGATCTTCACCCACTGCTTACGGCAATGCTTGACCCTGGTGTTGAGCGGCAGCCTCCTGTAACACCGGGCACCATCAGAGTGCCAGATGACCGCGTTGTCGCCGGCAGTGTGTTTGATCATGAGGTCCTCCGTCTCGGCGATGCTCTCGGGCCTGGTCTTCCCCCCTTTCGGCGTGGTGTACAAAGGGAGCGGGTAGATCACCGTGGACTTTCGATCTCCGCGGCGGGACATGCCGAAGTAGCGGACATGGAGCAGCCGGCCATTGTTGAGCGTCACGGTGCGCAGAGTCGTAGCATCCACCTCGGAGGAGTAGGAGGAAGGGGGGTGGTTCGGATGAAGGGGAAAAGTTATGTGGGAGGAGACCTCGCATTGCCCAGAGAACACGACATCGCGCTGCTCCATCTTACTGCCGATAGCAATGACGTCGCGCAAGGCGTCCAAGACCTCCTTGCAAGTCCTGTTCGCCACTCCTGTCAGCTGCGCTGCGTCATCCTGATGTATCTGGCATGTCAATTGCCCGCTTGCGAGCCACGCCAAGGCGGCGAGCTTCTTCATTGGGATCTCGTGGTCTGCCCAAGTCCCAGATGTTGCCCTGTTAAACTCGCGGCAACCGCGCCTGTAGCACTGCACCCCAGGGTGACGTTTGCCGCGGAAGTACGTCTTACCCAAGGGCCACTGGCAGCCTGCGCATTCCGTGTTGTGGAGGTCCTGGAGGAAACCGAGCTTCACGAGCATCCAGTAAGCGGCCGTGTCGTCCATGGCAAGTATCTCGTCAAACGTCCACCGCTCCGCCTTGGCAACCCGCCCGCGACGCACCGTATCAGCGCCTTTCTGCTCGGTCGGAGTGTAGAAAACGCCGGTGCGCTCCAGGGCCGCCCTCTTGCGCTTCCACGCTGCCCTCGCCTTGCGGGCCATCGCCAAACTCTTGTTCGACCGCTCCTGCGAACTCCGCTTGTTCCGCTTCTTCTGGGCGAACTTACGGAACTTGGTCTTGACGGGAATGTTCGGAGTCGCTGCGGCGGGCCGGCGGATCGTGGCAGCGGCGGGCTTGCGCTTCGGAGTGCCGTGTGTGCCCACTGCAGCGCCGCGAACCATCGCTCAGGAAGTGGACGCGCGCCAGCCTGAGTGCGCGGGGGGCAGGGACTGGAACCGAAACGGCAACTGGAGTGGCAGACATGGGCTACACGGGGGCGTGTAGACGCCGCTGCGCACACGGCAGTCGATTGCTGGAAAGGTCCAGGGGCGATCGCGGCATAATGGGGCAGAATCTTTTTTTCTAGCGGGCCCGACAGCTCGCGCATGATTGCAAGCACACGCACGGACGGCCAGGAGTAGGTGAGCGGGAGGAGGCGGGTGCAGGAGCGGACACAACATTGCTGGTATCACGCGCGCAACTACTCCGAGAGAGGGCGCGGCCTCAGGGGACCGAGGCGTCAGAGTTGATCTTCGGCTCCAAGCGTCTCTGCAACGTCTTGCTCACCTCGTCGTCCGCGCTGGCCCCTCCAGCAGGCCCCTTGTCCGCTTTGTTTTCCTCGACCGTCTTGGTGCTGTTGGTAAACTTGTCCTTGAGGTCCTCGCCGCTGTAGTTCGGGCGAGCGGCCACCGCCTCTCCCTTTGTGAACCTGCGCCAGGCCTCATCCTCCACCGAAGGGGCCGCCATCTGTAGTTCAGGCCGCACAACGGCGCAGAGCCGGGGGTCAGCGAGTGCGCGCGGCGACGGGCCGCGGCCCGACGATCTCGAGCCTGAACGCCTGCGGCGGCGACTCGATATCGGGTCGGTCTCTGAGCGTGCACCGATCAGACATGGGGCCAACAGGCGCAGCTACGACAAGGGGCGCCCTTGCGATGGCGGGGAGTCTGAGCGACGATCCCTGATTGATAATAATGATGTAATCTTTCTTGGTTTTCAGGGTGGCCTCGCTGAGTTCGATTATGTCTGCAATCATGGCAAAAGGGACCGCTGCTGGCAGCGCGGCGCGCTGCCCGCCTGGCTGAAGCAAAGATGCGATAGTGTTTCTCCAGGGCCCGCGAATTACCGCGAAGCTCGGCGCGTCGGTGGCGGCGGTAGTGTACATGGCCGATGACTGGAAACAAACACACGCACAAAACGCATGCACACTTCGGAGTGGCGGGTGTGCAGCGGTGGGGCGGAGAGAGAGAGCTCGTGGGCAGGTGGAGTGTGAGAAATAGCAATGGGGGAGAAAGTAAACGGCCTCGCTGTCTCCGTTCCGACCTCAGGGGGGCGCGCGCGGGGTGGGCGCCCCAGGGGCAGCCCTGCGCTCCAGGATGTAGTACACCAGGTTGCGGCCCTGGGCCTTCTCCAGGTAGTACTCCGCCTGCATCACCTGCACGAGCGATGGGGCCGCGGGGTCGAAGAGCCCGAGCTCCTTGTTGCTGTACCGCAGGCCGTATGCGTGCCTCGGCGTGCCCTCGCGGCAGGGGTCCTCCAGGACCACGAACGAGCGGCCAGAGTGGACCTCCTCGAAAATGACGTGCTCGTGGGTGGGGGCGAAGAAGGTCATGGCGGAGTTGTTCCTCTGGGAGCTGTAGAGAGAATTGTCGTTGACCTCCTGCATTGTCAGGACTGCCAGGTCCTCCGGAGAGAGGTCCGCCATCGTGGCGCCCATGCCCGCCCACCACGCCGCCGTCAGGAGGAAGTTGCCCTGGTCTGGCACGGGGGTGAGGAGGAGACTGATCTCGGACCCGCAACCGTGCAGGACGGCAACGCCCAGACGATCGGGCGAGTTGCTCGGCCAGGACTGGATAGCGAATTCGACGCAGGAGGCCGCGTTCGCAGTGGCCACCGCCAGCCGCACCAGGGCCTCCTGCTGAAAGCAGGTCGCCAGCGCGAGGCAGCCGTCGAAGAGCAGCACCTCGCTGGTGGCGGCCGCAATGCGGCGGAGGTTCGCGATGAGGATCATGAGAGCGTCGTCCTCCAGCTGGGACAGGACGGCCGCGATCCGACTGTAATCGGGAGACGGCCTGTCGGCGTACAGCTGTCTGTAGGCCGCGAACTCGGCGTGCGCCAGCACGGCGGCCACGCCGTCCTTGACCTCGCTGCAGAGCTTGAGGAGCCACGGTACCTGGGCCACGGGCCTGGCTCCATAGAAGATCTTGATGATCTCCACCTTCGCCTCTTCCACTGGGACTCCGAGATACTGCGACAGCGCGGACCTCCACTGCTTGTAGAAGCGGCACACGCGCGCGAGCAGCGGGAAGCGCCCCTCGGAGTACACGCCCGCCCGCTGAAGCGCTACCTTGAAGAGCCCGGCTACCCAAGCATCGATGCGAGGGCGCTGCTGCTTCCGCAATGCGCGGACGATCTGCGACCGGGCGCGCGCGCCGGCGGCCACGAACGCCATGGGTCCGCGGCAGAGCCCGCAGGGGCCAGCCACCTTGACCAGCGCCCGCCTGCCATTGACGCCGAAGGAGCAGGTCGGCTGCTGGCAGCGCTTCCCCATGGGGGACCAAAAAACGATAGCGAATGTCTGAATTCGAAAGACCTGGGCCGAAGATGGCTGCGGTCGTCGTCGTCGTCGTCGCCGCCGCCGTCGCCGTCGTCGTCGTCGTCGTCGCCGTTGCCTCAGATCCCCCGCCGGGGCCAGGAACGGAAAGGGGGAATACAACGCAATGCAATCCAATGCGATTGCGATGCCAATGCAATGCGGACGCAATGCAATGCGATGCGATGGCAATTCCACGCGCCTCGATCGCATCGCTCTTCCCCGCGAGCCCCTGGAGCGCCCCCCCCCTGGAGTGCGCGGGGTCATTCACCAGCGGCCTGGAACCGTGCAGGCCTGCTGCCGCCCCACTGCGGCCAGCGCCGCTTGCGATGGCCGACTCGTGGCGGGAGGGGGGGGGGGGGGCGCAAAAAAAAAAAAAAGAAAAAAAAAATCTTCTTGAATGTTCAACTTGATTTTTTTTTTTTGGCGCCCCCCCCCCCCCACCACCCCGAACGATGAGGAATACCCCACTACAATCATCGCCCCCCTGGCGGCGGAGCGGGCGTCCACGCGCGGGAGGGCAGAGAGAGGGAGAGTGAGAGACTGAGATAGAGAAAGAGGAAGAGACAGAGAGAGAGAGAGAGAGAGAGAGAGAGAGAGAGTGAGAGACACAGACACGCGCGCGCGTACTCCTTCCAAAAAAAAACGCCCAAGAGCACTACCCAGGGGAATCCGTTACCAAATCGCCAAATCTCGCCACCTCATCTCTTGGATGCTGGTGCCCACTCTGCGCCGGTAGACGACGTCCACCGGGAACGCCGACCATCCGCGAAGGAGGTCGAGCATGAAACACTGCGGGTAGCCGGCCAAGGTGCCCGAGGCGCGGGGCTCGGCCACCGACGTCAAGTACGCCACGGCAGGCACGCACCGGGGGCCCTGACTCTGCTCAACCTGTACGCACAGGGTGGTCCAGGAGATGGCGCCGATGATGCGGTTGCGGCCGGCCTCCGTCACGACGTTCGCCGTGAGCGGGGTCGCCTTGTCCCGGGGGAGGAACGTTAGGAGCAAGGGCAGGGCCCCCGCGCGCAGCCGCTCCAGCAAGCAGGCCGCGGGGACGCCCACTGGCCCGCCTTGCCCGACGGACTGGAGCTCCATGCGGCTGGAAGGCAGCTCCAAACGTCGCAACAGAGCGCTGCGCTGGGCGGCAGTCGTCAAGGTCACGGCGTGGGAGGTGTGGAGCTTCTGCAGGCGATCAGCGGCGTGCTGGGAGAAACACGCAACCCGCTTGCGCCCTCCACTTTGCCAACGATCAATGGCTCCGATAAGTCTCCGGGGATGGGGGCCCCCATGCGCGTCCATGCACGGTTTCAGGTGGCACCAGTCATCGTACACGATGGCGCCCACCGAAGGGCACAGTTCCGTGAGCTGCTGGACGAAGGCGGCGACGGCACGCAGCGACTCCGACCCGTAGAAACGAGTCCACGCCGCAATGCGACCGCAAGGGTGCGCCGCGCAGAGGACCCCCTTTGATCGGAACACAGAGGAAGGCCCGGCAGCCTCCTACAGCGTGTTGCAATCTGGCTCTGCCTCTGCCGGCGCGCCCCCCGCGGCGGCCCCGCCGTCTGCTGCCCGTCGTCGCACCCGCTGGCCGGCGCCCGGGCCGCTGCTCGCCCTGGGGCGGGCCCTCGCCGCGGCGCGCATGAACGCCCCCCACTCGCTATGCGCGGGAAGCGAGCATGTCTGACACCCGCGGCGCGGAGCCCGCTCGCAGAACCGGGCCACGGCCAGGCTCGTGCCAGGCACTTGTTGAGTCCCCTCGGGCGTGGCGCAGCCCACGCACGTGAGCTTCTCATTGCCGTCAATGACCAGGACGGACGCGCACCTCTCCGTGCACGTCCTGGCATGGTCCCCCGTGCGGTGCTTGGCGTTGAACTGATGGATCGCATCAGTCACCGCGCGCGCCATGCTGCCCGCGCGCTGCGCGTCGGCCACGTTCAGGCCCCACAGCCGCCCAGGCACGAAAGGGGACTCTCGCAGCCACGCCACGCCTGGCAGAGACAATCTGTCTGCCCATCGAAGGCAGGTCCACGCCACGAAAGCGCGGAAGAATCTCCCCCGCTTCCACGGGCACTCCTGCAGTCTCCATCGATGGCGCATCACCTTCTGGAAGCGCGTGCAACTGACGCCCGCGTGCGCCAGGGACCCCTCGTACCACGAGAACACCCCCTGGTCGACGGCCACCGATTCTGTCAGGAATGCCACTTGCGAGGCCTCGGCGACGCCGAGGCAAAGCCAGAGGGAGCGACGCTCTCGCTCGGTTGCGCTCGACGAACCGAAGCCTCCGCCGAGACGCCTGCACCAGCTCTTCGCAGCCTGCGGCGGCACCAGCAAGACTCCAGGAAGCTGGCGCACCCCGCACGCACCGCAAAGAGCGACATGCAGCGTCTGTGCAGAAGGTCCTGTCTCGCGGCACACCGCGATTTCTTTGGGCCGCTCCCATGCCTGCGCGGCCCCGCACAGGGCGCAGCAGGTAGGCGGCACGTCACATGGCCCGCCGCGCCCCGACAGCATGGCCCCCGGCGCCCGGCCAGGGCTGCGAGCGCAGGGGCTCGGGACAGGGCGTGTTTCGAGCCAAAGTGGACACGGAGGAGAAGACAAGCGAGGGCAGAGGCGGGAGGAGCAGCAGCACAAGCAAGAGACTTCCAGGAGGGCTCCCAGATTATTGGGGGGGTCCTGGGGCTCTTTCGGTGGACTCGCGGCGCCTCCAAAGCGGGCCAACATGGCCTCCACTACGGCGTAAGGATCGCGACCATGGCCACGCCCACCCCCATCACTTGCCGCGGTGATGCGGCGCAGTGGCCCACGCTTGCACGACGTCTCGTCTGCCTGACGTTGGACAAAATTGCCGCCGTATCGCCGTCGTTTTCTGACCCACTCGGGGGCGTTTTTGACGGTCTCCCGGGGGGTCGACGTGGAAAAACACACAGAATCCGTTGCCGAGGATGAATAATTCTCGGCAACGAAATTCCTTGGTTTTTGCGGTTCGCCCGGTTTCGGCCAGGCGTTGGCCGCGCAGTGGTCGCTTGAATCCCGGGGTCGCAAACTCTCCTTTCCAAAGCAGCTTTCCTGATCGAGCGCTGCGCTTCTAGGCTTCACTGCCCCTCGGCACTGCCCCGTGACCTCCCCCTCCTCCTCCTCCTCCTCCTCCTCCTCCTCCTTCCTCTTCCTCCATCCTCTTCCTCCCCCCCCTCAGCGTCACTCCCGTAGAAGGGCGCAGGGTAGCGAAGGTTAGCTTCGCCCAAGGCTCTACGGTAGCCTAGGGTAGGGCCTACCCAAGACCCTAGGGTAGGCCTAGAATTGGCTTAGGGGGTAGGCCTAGGGGTAGGCCTAGGGTAGGCCTAGGGGGTAGGACTAATAAGCCTAGGGGGTAGGCCTAGGGGGTAAGCCTAGGGGGTAGGCCTAGGGTAGGCCTAGGGGGTAGGCCTCCGGGTAGGCCTAGCGTAGGCCTAGGAGGTAGGCCTAGGAGTTGGCCTAGTAGGCCTAGGGGATAAGCTTAGGGGGCCTAGGGTAGGCGTAGGGGGTAAGCCTAGGGTGTGGGCCTAGGGTAGGCCTAGAGGGTAAGCCTAGGGTGTAAGCCTAAGGTAAGCCTAGGGGGTAGGCCTAGGGGGTAGGCCCAGGGGTAAGCCTAGGGTAGGCCTAGGGAGTGAGCCTAGGGCCAGGCCTAGGGTAGACCTACGGGGTACGCCTAGGCCTAGGGGGTAGGCCTAAGGGGAAGCCCAGGGTAGGCCTAGGGGGTAGGCCGAGGGGCAGGCCTAGGGTAGGCCTAGGGAGTAAGCCTAGGGCGTAAGCGGCGTAAGCCTAGGGTAGGCCTAGGGGGTAGGCCTAGGGTAGGCCTAGGGGGTAGGCCTAGGGGTAGGCCTACGGTAGCCCTACCCCCCGGGTTCTATATGCCTCGCCCCCCCCCTCCCCCCGGGTTCTATATGCCTCGCCCCCCCCCCTCCTGGCGCGGGCGCGGGCCCTCCGGCGGCCGGAGCGCTGCAGCCGGGAGCTGGCGCACCCCCCCCACCCCAGGCGCGGCCCACCGCTCGGCGGCGAGCCGCCCCCGAGGAGGGAGGGGCGCGCCTGCCAGGGCCTACAGCTGGCTTACTAGGGACCAGAGCGACGAAGGACAGCACGCGGCCGCCTAGCCTCCGACCCGGGCCCTGCGCCCCACAGGCGAGCCGCCGCCTGCAGCCGCCCGCCCAGCGCCCCAGCCGGCGACCTGCGCGGCGCGCCCACGCCCCCAGCGCGGCTGCAGCTAGCGCCCCAGCAGGGCCCCAGCAGCCCGTCTTGCGCCCCCGCGCCGGCCGGGGCCTCGGCCAGGTTGCCCGTCGGCCCACCAGCGCGGCGCCGCCCAGCGCCTCGCCGGCCCCCTCAGCGGCCGCGGCCGGCAGCCCGGGCCAGCGACTGCCACGGCCGCGGCCAGGGCCCGGCGGCGCTCAGGAGCATCGCGGTCGCGCCACGCGCCACCGCGACGACCAAGCGCTGCTGCACGTCGGCCAGCGCGGCCGCGCGGTCTGCGCCTGGCGCGCGGGCGCGCGGGAAATCCTGCAATTCCGCGCCCGCGCAGCCGCCGCGGCGCAGAAACCAAGGCCAGTGTAGCAGGCGCCCCCCCCGCCCCCGCTCTCGTTTCGCCGGGCCAGCCGTCGCGGCTCGCCAGCTGCTTCCAGGGCCCGCGGGCGCCAGGGCCTCGGCGACGCTCGCGTCGCAGCACGCCCGCCCACCAGGGTGCGCCGGCACCACGTCGAAGACGGCACGTTGGACGCCCTCGTCCGCGCGACGGTCCCAGGCGGGGGCGCGCCGCTCGAAGCTGACCGCGATCTGGCCGCAACGCTCGGCGAGCCACTCGCCCAGCGCGCCCCGCGCGCCGTCGCGGCCGAACCCAAGTCCCACAGGGCACTTGCTGGCGCGCGCGGCAAGCGGCTCGCGCGCCGAGGCCCCACACTGCACCGTAGCGCCGCAGACAGCGTTACAGCAAGGTCTGCCGCCAAAGCCGCCTGGGCCCTCGCAAGGAAGACGCCGGCGCAGGGCCGCGGCGAACTCGTCGTCGCCGAGCAGGCGCTGCGCCCGCGCGGGCGGCGCGAGCGCCGCGGCGCCCACCCCGCCGCGGGACCGGAAGAGCCCCCCGCTCGGGGCTCGGAGAGGCGGCCGAGGAGCCAGCGGCGCCGGCGGCCCACAACCTGGCGGGGATACGTTTTCTACTTAACCACGCACCGGGAGCCCCAAGGCACCCAGGCGCCGTCGGCGCGGAGCCTCGCCTTGGCCTCGGACACCGCGGCCGCATGCTGGGGCGCGGCCTCCTGCCCTGGCCAGGAGGCTGGGCGACGCCTGCCCCGCCCTCGCGGCGGCCCGAACGGCGCCGCGAGCCCAGCCGCGCCGCGTCGGCGCGGTTGGCAGGCAGGAAAAAGACCTCCTGGCCGTTCGCAATGAGTCCTGGCCCCGCCAAGCGCTCGATCTGCACGACCACCCCGTCGCCGAAGGAGCGCCGTCGGCCGCGCGGTGCCAGCGTGGCTCGCTGCAGGTGCGTTGCAGCGCCGTTGACGCAGGTGCGGAGCGGCGTGAAGCAGCGCTGTTTCTCCAGCCCAGCCGTCTCCAGGTCCTCCAGCGCGTCGCCGAAAGCAGCCAGCCGCGGGGCCGCGGCAGCCAGAAAGGTTTGGTCGAGAATATCCGCGTGGGCGCCCCGCCACTTGTCGTCGCCCTCGTCCGGGCAGGCTCTGACGAAACCCACTGTGCTGCCCAGACACGGGAGGGCGTCGGCGACCCACGCCCTGGCGCCGTCCGGCAGCGAGGCGGCGCGGCCGTCTGTGCACCACACGTTGGTTTTGGCGACGTCGAGTTCTAGCCCAACCTGGGAGAAGAGCGTCGTGGCCATCGTCAAAGCCTGGCGCAGCAGAGCCTTCGGCACAGCACAGTAGGCGTCGCCAAGGCCAGCCCATACCTTGCAGCGCGGGTCCAGAATCCGCAAGTAGCCCCGGAAAGACCAGAGCTCGGAGCCGACGCCGATGCTGAAAAGCGCCGGGCTGAGCGGGAACACTTGGTCGAGGCCCTCCTGCCGTCTGGCCCTGCGAGAGGCCCCGCCCGCGCCGGCGGCCACGTGGACCGTGACCCGACACTGCTCCACGCATTCGAGTTCAGGGCACCGCTGCCGCACCCGGCGGAGTACAGCCCGGCACCGGACACAGGTAGACGAAGGCCACGTCTGGAGACTGCTCCGCCTCCGCCGAGACGCTCTTGCGCAGCATCTCCAAACAGGCGGGGACCCCAACGCCGCACTGCAGCTCGGAAACGGCCGTCTTGATGCTATCAAATCGGAGCGTGCACACGGCCCTGGCCACCATGCGGCGGGCCATGGTTCCGCATGCCAACACCCTGGCGACTCCGTCTTTCTTGGCCCGACCCCGGAGTCTGCCTGCGAGCGCCAAATCCATAGCCTCCGGCGGCACGTCCCCGCCTACGAGGCGGGAGAGCACCTGGGCAGTGGGCGTTCCCTGCGACTTTGCGCGCGCAAGGGAGCACCAGTGTTCGTACATGTCGCCTTGCACTCCTGCCCCGGAGCCCCGGGGCGTCTTCGTCCACATGTTGGCCACGCACGTTTGGACGTCGTACCGGAGCAGCGCGGCGGACGCGAGGTCCAGGCCACCCTCGAGGCCGCACTGCGGAGCTGCCTCTGGGGGTGCTGCCGTTGCGCGAAAGCCCGCAACGCGTCGTCCGCAGGCGCCCACTTGGACGGCCCCCACGCCGAGGAGGCAGCCTTAGAGATCTCGCCTTCCAACAGCAGGCTCTGGACCCTGCGGACGGTCACGCATTTGCTGATGGGGCCCCGTCGCGGCTTTGATCGAGACTGTTGCATCCCGAATTGCAGCGCTTCCCACCGGCCCGCCCAAGAGTCCTGGAGGCGGGAAGCGACCCTCTCCGCCACGGTGCGCTGCTGCACCTCGCTCTTCTCGAACAGCTCTCCGAAGACCATTGGGTCAAAGACCAGGAAGCAACGCCACGCCCCCAATTCGCCCACGCCGATGGCGCCCAGCACGGCCTGCGCAGGCAGGCTCCGGGGCCAGTCGGGCTCTCCTGGTATGCCTCGATATCCCCCTCAATGGCCTCCCCACCCATGGTTAAGTCGGGCCTGTCCCCCGACAGGGGGATTTTCGACGAAAAATAAAAAATATTCCAAAAATCCACTGGCCCCCTTGCGGGGCCACCAGGCTGCGAGGCTTAAGGTTGCTGCTCCCTGCACCAGTTCCTGTTTCCAGTTCCCATTGTTACACTACTGTTTTTTGTTCTGCTTCCTACTGTAAATTGTCATTGTCCGCGCGAGGGGGGGAGCCGAAAACCAACCTGGTTAGCGTCCCCCGGGAGGGTTCTCTGAATTTTTGGGGGGCGTAGGACATATAAAAATACTGGAGTCTCGTGCCCCCGAAGCCAGAATCCCTTGCAAATTACGCTGTACTCGCGCCCCCGAACAACGATCCTTCTGCAAATTTCGCCGCACTCGCGTCTCCGAGGCCACGATCCCTTGTAAATTACGCCACACTCGCGCCTCCGAGGCCACGATCCCTTGCAAATTACTCCACGTTCGCGCCCTCGAAGCCAGGACCCCTTGTAATTTACGCCACGCTCGCGCCCCCGAAGCCACGATCCCATGTAATTTATATGAATTTCGCGCCCCTGACGCCACGATCCCTTGTAAATTACGCAGCGGGCGCGCCCCCGAGGCCACGAATCCGCCTTGCGGAAGCAGCCGAAAAGGCGCTCCCCCTCTCCAAAGCAGAAAAACGACAAATTCTGTATTGGGATATGTGTTCCGCTGGTATTCTTCTGCCTCGAGGCCACGATCCCTCGTAATTTACGCCACATTCGCGCCCCCGAAACCACGATCCCATATAATTTACATCATTTTCGTGCCCCCGAAACCACGATCCCATGCAAATTGAAACAAATTCGCGCCCATGACGCCACGATCCCTTGTAAATCACGCAGCGGGCGCGCCCACGAGGCTACGAATCCACCTTGCGGGGGCTACCGAAAAGGCGCTCCCCCTCTCCAAACCAGAACAACGGCAATTTTCTGCATTGGGATGTGTGCTCCGCTGGCATTATTTTGCCCCCCCCCCCGATTCTGGATAATTCAACGGCGGGTTCCACATTCACCCCCCCCCAGGCCACGATCCCTCGTAAGTTACAACGCGTTTGCGCCCCCGAAGCCACGATCCCGCGCGAATTACGCCACATTCGCGCCACCGAGGCAACGATCCTTCGTAAATTACGCCGCTGTCGCGCCCCCCAGGCCACGATCCCTTGTAAATTACGCCACGCTCGCGTCCCCGAGGCCACGATCCCCCGCAAATTACACCAAATTCGCGCGCACCCCCCACGAGACGAATCCACCTCGCGGAAGCTGCCCAAAGGCGCCACTCCTTCTCCAGAGCCGGAAAAAAAAACCTTCCCAGAGACTGCCCGAAGCAATCCCCAGCCGTTTCCAGAGCGCTTCCAATGAACAACTGGAGGAAAATGCCAGGAAGGCAACAAAGCGTTCAACAACAATTTCAACATCTCAATCTGTTTTGCTTATCGCCAGCCGCCCTAGCATGAAGTTCCCGAATGTCATCAAGACGGCGCCCGAACATCCCAATACAGCTCTGCTGTATCCCATTATGATAGAGAGGGGGCCGGCGGCAGGGGGCGAAGCCCTTACGGATATTCCAAAATGGTCAAGAAAACACTCATAAAATAGTTCCCAGGCTATTGTTTGATTATTTTTGAATTTCCCCCCTGTAGAAGGACAGGCCCGACTGAAACCCATGGGAGCCGCTCCCGGGCCGTGACCAGCCAGAGCCGCGTGGGCGGGCAGGGGAGGTTGGCCTGCCAGCACAGGGGGAGGGACGGGGTCGGAGGGCAGCAGGAGAGACGGCCTCACCTTCTGCTGCTGCTCGGCGGTCAGGACCAGGAACACCTCGATGTTCTCTGGCCTCCCCAGCGGTGTGGACACGCAGCCGGCGTGCAGGTATCGGGGATGCGCCCGGGCACGCGCGCTGCAAGTGCGGACATCGCCCGCCTCGAAGGGGAAGTGACATGCCTGGCAGCGTGCCGGCGCATGCGTAGTCTGCACGCTGCACTGCCAGTGCGGACCTGCCTCAGCACCGCGGCTGCGGCTCCGCCCCGCCCGCCTCCCGCCGTCGCCTCCGGGCTGCGGCCATGATGCGGGGCGCAGGACCCCTCTGCAGTGTATCAAAAGCGGTTGCAGACCTCCCCTCCCTCCCTCCATCCATCCGTCCCTCCCTCCCCCAGCCCCCCCCCCCCCCCCCTCCCCCCCTCCCCTCCCTCCCTCCCTCCCCCCCCCCCCCCCTCCCCCGCTCCCTCTTCCCTCCCTCCTCCTCCTCTCTCCTCCCTCCTCCCTCCTCGCTCCTTCATCCTTCCTCCTTCCTCCTTCCTCCTTACTCCCTCCTTCCTCTCCTCCTCCTCATTCTCTCCTCCCTCATCCGCTGTATCCGTCATCGTCGCGGCTCCTCCTCCCTCTTCCTTCCTCCTCATCATCGTCCGCTTCCGTCCTCAAGTGTGTTCATGCGTCCTCCTCCTCCCCCTGTGACTCCTCCACCCCCTTTCCCTCCTCCTCACCCTCCTTCTCCTCCTATTTCTCCTACTGCTCCTCCCTCCTTCTCCCTCCTTTCCTCCCTCCACCTTCGGACATTGCACAAGCCGTGTTTACGGCAACACGTTGGGAACACCGACGCGATTATCCACCACCGTCCCCCCTGGCACGTTGAGGCGTGCTAGAATGCCACGTGCTGTCTGGCAAGGTTTCTGCCTTCTTCTAAGGGGCCCAGACAGCTAAGCACGCTTCCAACCTGAAGCCGGCGCCAGAACACAACCAATGGGCCTCAAAACGGCCCAGGAGAATTCCCAGACGGCACGAAAGAAATCCAAGGAGATCCCCACTCGGCCCGATAGAGTTCTCGGACGGCCCACAAAGTCCGCCAAAAAATGTGTGGTCTTACGTGCACACATGCAATCAAGGCCACCGGAACAGTCGAACGACCCTTGATCTGTTTACTTCAGACCTGCCATCTCTGCTGGGGTCGGCGGCAGAGGCGACAGCCTTTAATAACTCTCGCTCGTGTTTTAACACGAGGCCTATGGGCATCAAAAAACCTCAAGAAGATGTCCAGGAGCCCCTTGAAATCCAAAAAACGCCCCCAGGTAGCCCGAAGACGGCCCCAAGATGCCCCCAAAACGCCCCCGAGAGTGCCCCCGGACCGCCCCAAGACCCGCCCGAACTGCTCAGAAATGGTATACCGAATTTTCGAATGAATTTAGCAGAACCTTCGCGATCAAGACATCCCCTAGACCCCCAACAGGCCCTCAAGAGCACCCCAGAACCCTTCAAGAGGGCTACGAGCATGGCCCGCAGGCTCCGAAGAGGCCCCTGCAACGCACTCCAGGAGTCTTCACGAGGCCCCCGACAGAGCTGGTTGGATACGCGACGCGTCACAAACCTCAGCGCTGCGCGCAACTCCACCAAACTATCAGGGAGCGGCCAGTGTTGTGCCACCGGCGTCCTCGACAAGGTCTCCTCCTCTTCTCCTCCTCCACAACTCTTTCACCATCATCCTGAATCTCACCTGAACTGAACTCAGCCACTGAACATCAGAATCTTCAAACGGAGTATGGTTTCGGCTGCGACTGGGAGACTTCCCGATCATTGCTTAACCAGCCCATTGCAGCGGCATGTCTAACGCCCACTTCGCACTTACCTGGTACATCCTGTGCGCACCTCTTCTGGTGCTCCTAACATCGATATGTGCAGCCAGGTCTTTCAGGCCCATGGCCTAAGACCGATATGTGCAGGTCCGCTCGCACGCGCGAAAGGAGCAAGGGCGGATTCAGACGCCGTGGCAGCACACACAGCACCTTGGTAGCAGTCCGGCAGTCGCGCGCCTCGATCATCGGACTTTGGCGCTTCCTATGCCGAGCTTGCTGCGACATTCCACGTTCACAGGCGATCAGCAACAGAGTCGTAAGTCAAACCACGGCCCATGCCAGAATGACGGCCAATCGAACTGATCGGCTGTTCTATGGTCTCCAGATCAAAACGCCCCCAGCTTCAACGAATACATCCTCCTACACCTCCTCATTCTCCTCCCTCACGCCCCTCGCTTGTCTCCTCCTTCTTTTCATCCATCACCCTCCTCGAGGACGTCCACAAAGGGGGGCCTCCAAGAGGGGGGTCGCAAAATCAGGGACCAGGGGACTTGTTGAAAGGAGAAGAGGGGGCCATGACATCCAGGGAGACATCATGGCCCCTAGCCCACCCCCTCCTAGCCATCAACCCCCTCTCGGTCACCCCAAATCCCCCCCATCTTCCCCCCACATCGCTCCTCCCCGGAACCGACACGCAGCGCTCCCTTCCGCCACGGAGCGCCCCCTCGCACCGCCACGCAGCGCTCCCTTCCGCCGCCATGACGCTTCGCGTTGGCATCCTCATCGTCCTTGTCACCACCCCCTCACACCGCCCACTGCACCCTATTCCTGCTCTCCCTCCTCCTCCTCCTCCTCCTCCTCCTCCTCCTCCTCCTCCTCCTCCTCCTCCTCCTCCTCCTTCCTCCTCCTCCTCCTCCTCCTCCTTCCTCGTCCTCCTCCTCCTCGTCCTCCTCCTCCTCTTCCTATCTCTCCTCCTCCTCTTCCTATCTCTCCTCCTCCTCCTCCTCCTCCTCCTCCTCCTCCTCCTCCTCCTCCTCCTCCTCCTCCTCCTCCTCATCATCTCATCATCATCATCATCATCATCATCATCATCATCATCATCATCATCATCATCGTCATCGTCATCGTCATCGTCATCATCATCATCATCATCATCATCATCATCATCATCATCCTCATCATCATCATCATCATCAGCATCAGCAGCATCAGCATCATCATCATCATCGTCATCATCATCACCACCACCATCATCCTCATCATCATCATCATCATCAGCATCAGCAGCATCACCATCAGCATCATCATCATCATCGTCATCATCATCATCATCAGCATCGTCATCAGCATCAATATCATAATCATAATCGTCATCATAATCATCATAATCATCATCATCATCACCATCAAAATCATCAACATCATCAAAATCGTCATCATCATCATAATCAGCATCGCCATCATCATCATAATCTTCATCATCAACATCATCATGATCATCGTCATCATCATAAGTATCAGCATCAGCATCATCATCATCATCGTCAGCATCAGTATCATCAGCATCAACATCATCGTCATCATCACCGTCAGCAGCATCCGCATCATCATGACCAGCATCAGCATCATCAGAATCACCACCACCACCACCACCACCACCCCTACCGTCATCATCATCATCATCATCAGCACCATCATGATCATCATCACCCACCATCAGCATCATCATCAGCAGCATCAGCATCATCATCAGCATCATCAGTATACTCATCATCATCATCATCATCATCATCATCATCATCATCATCATCATCATCATCGTCATCATCGTAATCATCATCATCATGATCATCATGATCATCATCATCATCATCATCATCATCATCCTCATCAGCATCGTAATCATCACCCTCATCATCAGAATCAGCATCATCGTCATCAGCATCATCAGCATCATCATCGTAATCAGCATCATCCTCATCATCATCACACCATTATCATCAGCAGCAGCATCAGCATCGGCATCATAAGCAACATCATCATCATCAGCACCACCACCATCATCATCACCACCACCATCACCACCACCACCACCAGCACCATCAGCATCAACAACAACAGCAACAGCAACAGCAAGAGCAAGAGCAACAGCAGCAGCAGAAGCATCATCAGCATCATCATAATCATCATCATCAGGATCAATATCATCATCATCATCATCATCGTCGTCATCATCATCCTCATCATCCTCATCATCACCACCACCAGCATCATCATCATAATCAGAATCATCATCATCATCATCATCATCATCATCCTCATCATCACCACCAGCACCACCATCATCATCAGCAGCATCATCATCAGCATCAGCATCAGCATCAGCATCAGCATCAGCATCACTATAATCCGACAGCCCCCTTGTGAGGCCACCAGGCTGTAGGCCGCTGCTCCCTGCACCAATTGCAGTTTCAAATCTCCAATGCTACAGTCCCGCGTTCTCCTTCCTACTATGAATTGTTGAAAGGTGCGCGAGGGGGGAGACCCCAAACCAGCCGGTTACCACGCCCGGATCGCGTTCCCTGAATTCCCAGGACGGCGTGGGACACGTAGAAATACATACGATTCGCGCCATAATCCCTCGTAAATCACATAATGTTCGCGTCCCCGGGGTCGCAAACCCTCGTGAAGTACACAACTGCTGGGTCCCCGAGGCAACAAACCCTCATAAATTACTCAATGTTCGCGTCCGCGAAGCCATAAACCCTCGCGGATTCCACCATATTCGCATTGCCGAGGCCAAGAGTGCTCCAAGGCGCACGAAGATAGCTCAAGACGGCCCAAGAGGACCCGAAGAGACCCCAAGCGCGCTCCAAGAGGCCTCCCGAGAGAGCCCCAAGAGGCCAAAATTTCAGATTTTACAAAAAAAAGGTTATTGAAGGATTTTGGCATTCTCGCATGTTCGGCTTTCCGACGCTCCAAGACGGCTCAAGAAGCTCACAAGACCGCCCCAAGACAGCCCAAGACGCCCCCAAGAGGGCCCTACAACGGCCCAAGAGGGCTTCAAGATGGCCCAAGAAGCGCTCAAAACGGTCCGCCCCAACACGGCCCCAAGAGGGGCCCAAGCAGGAGACGACTAACCGAACATTCGATATTTGTGCCCCGAGAAGCCCCCAGGAGGCCCCAAGAGGCCCCAAGACGCGCCCAAGAGACCTCCAAGAGGCTCAAAGATACCCCACGAGGCCCCAAGAGGTCCCCAAGAGTCGCCCAAAGCCCAAACCGCTTCCAAGTCCCCGAGAGGCTCCCCACGACACCCAAACACAAAAACAAAAGGCCTCGGTGGCGGGATGGGCCGAAGGCCACTAGGATCCGCCGCCCCCTGTCGATTCATCGCAGGGGTGCCTGGCCCGGCGTACCGAACTATATGTGAATTGCTGTCGGTTCTTTTTTCCAAAAGAATCTAAGACGCCTACGGCAAGTCACCGCCACCCCCTGCCCCTTTGGAAGCGCCTCTGTGGCCGACAGCTGGGCCAGAGCTTGGCCAAGCTATCGGGCAAGTTGTTCCCCGAGTCGGTTTGGAAAGACTTCAGGGAACGCATGGGGGAGCAAGAAGAGGATGAGGGGGAGGATGAGGAACAAAGAGGAGGAGGAGGAGAAGGAGGAGGAGAAGGAGGAGGAGGCCTCTTGGGCGCCTCTTGGGGCACTCTTGGGGCCTCCTGGGAGCTTCCTGGGGGCCTCTCGGAGTGTTTTCGGGTGCCTTTGGGGGCTTCTTGGAGGCCTCTTTGGCAGTCTGAGGGCGTTCCTGGTTTGTCTGACGCCGTCGGAAGCCGTCTTGGGGGCCTGTCTGGGTCGTCTTGGTGCCCCCTTGGGGCATATCAGGGGTTCTTAGAGGCCATCTTGGGCGTTTTGGGGGCCTCTTGGGCCGGTTTGGGGCCCTCTTGGGGCCGTCTTGGGAGCCTTTTGGGCCGTCATGGGGCCATCTTGGAGGCCTCTTGGCCGATCTTGGGGGCCTCTTGCGCCGTCTTGAGCCGTCGGAAAGCCGAAAAGGTGCAAATACCAACATCCTTACTAAGGACAATCAATAATTTCGGCCTCTTCGTGCCCTCCTGCAAGACCTCCCATCTTGGGGCCATCTTAGCCGTCTTGGAGGCCATTTTGGCCGTCTTGGAGGCCTCTTGGGCCCTCTAGGGGCCGTCTTGGGGGCCTCGGGGGCCGTCATGGAGCCATCTTGGAGGCCTCGTGGGCGATCTTGGGGGCCTCCTGGGCCGTTTTGGACCGTCGGAAAGACGAAAAGATGCAAATACCAAAATCCTTCAAACACCTAAGGGAAAACACGGATATTGGCCTCTCTGGGCCCTCCTGGAGGACCTCTTGGAGGCCTCTTGGGCCGTCTTGGAGGCCTCTTGGGGGCCTCTTGGGCCGTCGCGGGCCATCTGGAGGCCATCTCAGGCCGTCTTGGGTGCATCTTGGGCCGTCTTGGAGGCATCTTGGGGCCATCTTTGCCGTCTTGGAGGTCATCTTGGGCGTCTTGGAGGCCTCTCGGGCGGTCTTGGAGCCCTCCTGGGAGCATCTTGGGGGCGTCTTGGGGCGTCATGGGGCCATCTTGGAGGCCTTGTGGGCGATCTTGAGGCGATCTTGGGGGCCTCCTGGGCCGTCTTGGACCGTCGGAAAGCCGAAAAGGCGCAAAGACCAAAATCCCTCAACCCCGAAGGAAAAAGACTGATTTTGGCATTTTCGGGCCTTCCAGGAGGACCTCTTGGAGGCCTCTTGGGCCGTCTTGGAGGCCTCTTGGGGGCCTCTTGGAGGCCTCTTGGGCCATCCAGAGGCCATCTCGGGCCGTCTTGGGTGCATTTTGGGCCGTCTTGGAAGCACCTTGGGCCCATTTCATCTTGGAGGCCATCTTGGGCGTCTCGGAGGCCATCTTGGGCCATTGTGGAGCCGTGTGGACCAGGAAAAACCCTTTGGAGCTGAGTCCGCGCAAATTTTCGGCATCCTTCCGGGTGGCCGCCGGGACGGGCTGAAGCCCCAGGGGGGGTTCTTTTGGAAAAAAGAACCAAAACAAATTCACATACAGTTCGGCACGCCAGGCACCCCTGCGATGAATCGACAGGGGCGGCGGACTCCCCCTGGGGTTTCGGCCCGTCCCGCCGGCCACCGGAAGGATGCCGAAAATTTGCCCGGACCCGGGTCCAAAGGGTTATTCCTGGTCCTGACGGCTCCACAACGGCCCAAGATGGCCTCCGAAACGCCCAAGATGGCCTCCAAGACGGCAAAGATGGGCCCAAGACGCCTCCAAGACGGCCCAAGATGCACCCAAGACGGCCTGAAATAGTTTGAAGGGGGTTGCGAGGCCCAGCCAACAGCTTCGCTTTAGGCGAAGCCAAGCTCCAGCTCTGTTGTACTGTAGTAGCGATAGTTCCAGTAGGAGAGGATGTGCCATCTTAAGCAATAGGAAGATCCATTTGATCTCGATAGCGATTGTGCGCCTCGCAATGAGGCACAGTCATATTTGGGCGGCTGGCCGCTTGAGCCGACGCGGCCGCGGGCGCACGCTCACTTCCACTCCTTACGTCCCTCAGCTCGCTTGGGAGTCGGGGGAGGGGAGGGAGACGAAGCGTGAGCCCGTCGCCCCATATACAGCAGGCACAGCAGCGAATGTACACAAGGACAGACGAGGAAGCGGGCCAAAAGGAAGGTGGACCCACTCGCAAGTTGCCTCGTTTGTACAGTTCTGTATTTGACGCACTCATCAGGCGGCGTCAGAACTTGATGTCTGGCCGGCCCGATATGGAGCATGTACCTTCAGGTCATGCTTGAAGGACTGTATACCTCCCATGACTTGTAGGAGCATTTCTCTGTCGATGCTCCCCTTGGCGTGACCATCCGCAGTCATATCGCGGGGGTCGCACCACGAGATGCTGTGAACGATTCCACGCTCCATCATCTGTCGTATCCAATTGATGTGTCCTAAAAGGGTACACTCAGTCGGCTTCCTCAAGTCATCGCTTGACAGGGACTTTAAAGCAGACTCAGCATCTATGGCCAAGGTGACCTTGATGCTCAGGCCACCCAACTCAAGTATATCCTTCGACGGAGTGGGCGTGAGCGGCCCTGCGCGGAGCTGGTGCAGAGTCACAATCGTGGGATGACAATCCCCCGAATTATGGGCTGCTGCTAGTGTCTCTGCTGAGTAGCACGAGCGGACCTGCAGGCGTTGAGACGCGCAGTACGCATCAATCGAGTGAACGACAGGCTTACCGGATGACGTGTTTCCACGTCGTAGCAGGCTTGCCCCGCGAATACCATGTCCTTCGACGTCGTCATCGGCGTCTCAACTCAGGCGTCGGTATCCTGAGTCGCTGCGCAGGTCGACCTCGCCCGTGGGATTCATCGCCTGGTAGACGATCTTCTTTGGGCAGGCCTGTAGCTTCCTGGTGATCGCGCTCAATCGTCGCACTTGGACGTCGGTCGGTTCTTGGACACGCTGTAGAGAAACAACATACACCATCAACTACACCTGGGTGATTAATCCATACAATAGCACACCCCTGAGGCTGACGAACATGTCTGCAACCATCTCGCTTGCCTGAGCGTCAGCGTCGGTGCCGGTCAGTTCAAGGCGTTGTATAGGACGGAGCTGTTTGATGTATTCATCTTGGCCCAAAGTGACATTGCCGCCCTCATCTTTGGTGTGTATCACAGCACAGTTGGTGCATGTGTGCTGGTTGAGTTTACACTTACCAATAGTATCTTCTACGCACTTGACACACTTGTCAATGGTGGCCTCAGGACCGGCCACATTGATGTCATCAACATGCTCGGCCGTGAGCAAGTTGTTGCTCGTCTCGAACTCCTCGTCGTAGGACGCGGGTCGGAGACCGAAACCTCTGGCGGCCCTTCTGAGATGTAGTGAGAAAGCCCGCGGTGCGTCTTTGGTGCCTGTGCCTGGTTTCCAGCACTGTAGACAGTGCTTTGACTCATCGTAGTGCTCGAATCCTTGGAGAGTTCGGAGCACGGTGGCCGATCCAGGCGGCAGTAGAACACGCCACACGTTCAATTTCACCAGTAGCCACAGCAAGTTCCTGATAGGTCAGTCCCTTCAGGAAGGCCATGTTGATGTCGAGGGAAGCAATGATGCATCGCTTCTTGCGCGCTGCCGTGCTAGCGAATAGCCTCTGGCTCGGCCGTTGCGCCGTTCCCGAAAATGTTTCTACGTCGCGGGCTTCAAGGTCCACGAAAACTCGGAGAACCAAGCGTAGTCTGATGGTACGTTCCATATCGCCCTTCTCGTTCTTCACGAACTTCGTGTTGCACACGTATATCGAAGTCATGATGTTCGACGCTTTAGCTACGTCTTGCATCTTAAAGCACATGTTGTCAGTGCAGTGCAGAGGGCATTCGACACTTTATTGGGATTCGCCTGGACGTCAGCTTTCGCGAGGTGGTCGTCTTCCTTGGCGACCAAAGCTCAATTTGCAGCGGCGGCAACGCATACTCGCATTGTGGTCACCTGGTCGGCATCTAGTATCATATGTTGTTGTTCGGACAGGACTACCTTTGACATCCATATGTGTGGGTATGGCGAACAGGTTACTTCAGGCATTGAATAATTCTCGAAAGTGTTGATCCAGCTATATCGTGTAGATTCAGAGCAGTACCTTCTGCTGCCTAATAATGGAATCCTGGATTCACGTCGCTGTCGCAGTGGACCGATGTGCAGCTGTCGGCATAAGTAACCGAAGGCAGCTTATGAATACTCTTGGCTAGCCTGACTGAAACTACAATCTCAATACGGAAGATGTTTCTGATGAGGTACTGCGACGCGAACTGTACCTTGGAAGATAGACGGCTTGCAGTCGCCATCTAAAGCGCCCCTTTCTGGGTCGGCACATAGCCAAAGGTCAGCGCAGGTCCCCCCGCCGATAGGCTGGCTACGAATGTCAACACTGTGCGTAGCGCAGTGTTGTCGGAGCCAATCTCTCGGGCGATCAGTGCTTCAATGTGGAATGAATGTCTTGCATCGCCGCATTGTACTTGAACATCTCGCTTGCCCACGCGGATGATGACCTGACCCCTTTTCGGGGTCATTCCTTACCTCTGGGAACGGGCCATTCCAGCCTCCCCAGTCATCCTTCGTGGTCGTGGGGCGATGCTAATCGACCAAATCTCCTTCATCATAATTGTGCTGACCAAGAATCACCGTCGTGGTGCGTAAGGCACGATTGGTCTTAGCTACTGCTGTGGCCTGTGTGATCGCTTCAACGCATACCCTGCGCATCGTCTGCTCACGAGAATGGTCCGACGTTTCCGTCGGCTGCTCGTGGTCCAGGACGGGTAGGTCAGGGAGCATTGCTGGTTGCCGCCCAAACAGAGCGTTATATGGTGACACCTCGTTATAAGAGGTGAACGCGCTGGCGGCAAACGAGGCCTCGCGCAGTAGTCGGGTGAACACAAGAGGTATCTCCAGCCCGTTGAGTTCCGCTTCCACGACATGAAGTAGATGGCGTAGGATGCCATTTCTGGCCTCGATCGTTGTAGCGTGCTGTCGACGCGCACGTTTCCTAAGTTCAATGCCTTTTGCCTTGAAGACAGCTTTCGCAGTGTCGTTGTTAAAGGGCACCCTCTCCGTCAGAGTAGAGTACCTTTGCAGGTCAAAACTGCATCCAGCACTGATGGTATGCATCCGGGATACTTGTCATAGTCTTGCCTGGTATCTCAATTCCAGTGGCATATCGTGCGCAGCGATCGATGATATGGAAGATAGTGTGTTCTTGTTTGTAGAACATCAGATCACATTCCACTTCCTCATTACATGTGCCAGGTAGTGCAGTAGAGGGCATAACAGTATGCCCAGGCTTGTCCCAAGCTCTGCACTCTCGACATGTGTCGCAGACACCTTTCATCACGTTGGGTCCGACACTGTCCAGACCAATCTTGCTTAAGATGAGCCTCATCTTGGGCTCTTTCGCATGGAACCAGCGCAAGCGTGGCTTCCGCAATCCGCGTGTTACCACGCTGGGGTCAAGGTTTCGAAATTCTTGTAGACTGAATCGCACATCGAACCGTGACCAGTCTGGTAGTCGTGATCGCGCAGCAGGGTTACCCGCCGGTGGTGGAGGAGGTGCTTCTACACCTTGTTGTCGACCACGTCTGACTCTAACCTGCGGCGGTCGGGGGTGGTCATCCGAACTACCTGCAGCAGGTCCAGAAGCATGTCTTCCAACAAATATGTCGTGACTGCTTGCACCCGCTGTAAGTCCAGCTCTGGAGCTGGGTCTCGGTGCTCTTAGCCGCGCGAGTGGTGATGCGGCTGGCGCCTCAGGTGGTGGCGCTGCTAGCTCAGCAGGCGCTGGCGGTGCAGGTCCTGCTGCCGGTCCAGCGGGAACCGGTGGTATCTGTCCATGATTGTCGGGCAGCCTCCAAGGCTCGGCAAACGTGCATTCGCCAGGTGTCAAGACGTGTCCTGGCTTGTTTTTTTTCCCATGGTTATTCTTACAGCTCGTCGTCCTTATCGCACCACCTGCAATGTCTCGGATCTCCATCATGATACGGAGAATTCACGTTAACGTTGCCCGCGCATGCGGGCCACCCGAGCCCTCCCGAAGGTGGTCTCGCAATCGAGCCATCAGGCTGCCGAGGGGGACTCGGGTCGCCCAAGTCGCACCCCATGACGTTGGTGACCAGCACGGTGGACGAATAAGGGTGACCATGGAAAAGGTCACGAGTTACCTGGAAGAGATCGTGCGCGATCTGAACTGCCTCGACAAAAAGCGACTGCATCTTTGGAGTATATTGTGCAGCTATGGACAGTTCCTCGTTACATACCGACGCGTGTTGTTGATGGCCAGTACATCGCTTTCGTTCAAAAAAGGTGGGTAAAAGACGATGGTTGGCCATAATCTCAGTCGGCTTTCGTATCGGTACCCCATGGGAGTCACGCGAGCCAGTCGTGCATTGTTCCATGTTCACCTTGCAAGCGCCCTTGTTTTTGGCCAACGTAGTCCATGGTAGTATCTGATCAACAACCCAAGTCCCCACTGGTTGTTCCCGTAAGTAGAATCGTCGAAGATCGTTCTGACGTACAGCCACCTGGCCACAGAACTTGATGCGTGGCAAACTTTCTTTATGATGTTCATGCCAAGTATCATAGTTAACCTGCGCATTGAAATAGGAAGGCAACCCAGTTTTTCTTCTGCAGTTGGGTTGTAGCATGACAACTTTGACAAAACAAACCTCTAAATAGTGCATCACTGCGTCTTGAACATCCTTGTTGCCAAGGTCAACAAAGATACGTTTGTCGAGGTTTCCCCCTGAGGACAGACCGCGGCTGAATGCTAGCTGGGAGATGCCTCCACTTCCCCCACACTGTTCCAACATGTCTACCTCGTTGTGTCGCACATAGCACAAAGTGGGGATTATGGAGAGTATATCTGCATAGAACTCAGCAGGTTGCCCCGCAGGTACCGTGATGAAAATTCCTCTGCGTCGTCACTTTCCGTGTCGGAGTCACTGAGATGCGTCGGTGCGGTACGCACGACATCCGAGTCCTTTCCAAGTTATCTCCACAGTCGTCGTTGCCTTCTTCGACTATGTTGGGTATCTTGCGCGGTTTGATGCCGCTTCTTTGTCTGCCTCCTGTTGTTCTTTTTGTTTAATTCTGGCATCGGCTGGTAGCGCTGTCTGTTGCTCAGTCTCAGGGGAACTGAGTGTCGGATATTCGGGAATAGAGGGGAGCACGCGGCCGCGCTCAATCGAAGGGGGAGGGAGACGATCGCCAACGATGATCGCCACTCGCCTTGAGCGTGGACGCGAACTTCTGTCTCCGAGGAGAGTCGGCCCCGGCTGCTCCCAGCACAGCCGGGCACGAATTTTGGCAACACCATTGGGCAATGGTGCTTTGTCACTGCACTCGATAAGCTGATCCTGGATCTTGATGTCTTGGATGATCGTGTTGTCGCCCAGGTGCATCGTCACCCGTCTAACAACATGGTCCCACTCGGGGCCATTCTTAGGAGACTGAACGTAGGTTCGAGCTCCTTGATCTACTCGAGTGTGGATACTAAGATGCACAGCACTTGTGTAATTTCTCTGCGTCTTATGTAGATCCATTTGATCAATCAACCCTGCGGTCACGATCGCTAGCGTCTTGTTGCGCCACTCGGCCTTCTGAGCACCTTGCCCGTGCCAATCTAGGACATGCTCAATAGGTTGTGCTGGTTTCCTGCTACGATGCATGTGCATCGCCATAGGTTGGTCGGGATGCGCGCACAGGTAGTCGCCACTCGCAGATGTGATCCGCTGGGCAACGCGTTAGCGCGGTCGTACTTGAGGCCGAAGTGGCAGAAAAACATACGCATGACTTGTAAACCAAGATCTTCAAAAGCGCCTCGCATGGGACCTTGCTTCCAGAATATTTTGGCGCCCCCACAAGCATAATTGTCATACGTAGAGCCCGAGCTTTGGACATCAAATTCTGGATGCGCTGATAGCGTGGCCCTGCCTTCTTACCAGGCAGTCTCACATACCAATCAGCAGGCGTCGCCACCCACAACAGTTGGTAATCACCCGAGAGTAATGCACCCAAATACTGCGCACCAGTGGAAGTCATGACCTCTGCACGTGCGATACGGTCACACATGTAGCCACAGGCTCGGAGTTCATCGCAAGCTGCCCGTAGATCTTCAATAACAAATGCACGGGAGTGGTAATGATGCGACAATCCTGCTTTTTCTGCAGCGGACACCCAGCCGGGCCGATCGCTGTTCGCGGCAGCCGCACAGCCGGGCTGGCCACTGCCCCTGGCACGCACAGCCGGCGCCTGGGGAAAGAATGCAGGTTTCCCCGCGTTTGCTGACAGTACCTGAGTGTTCGGCCTGTCCGAGCAAACGCGAGTGGCCGTGGCACGCGCCTGCCCCCGTCACTCGTTTGGTGATGGGGGCGTCCATATGCCTGTGCCATGCTGCGCTGCAGAGCCGCTGCTCGAAGTAAAGATATCAAACTTCTCAGCGGCCTCATCCCCTTCCGCAGGTGCCCCTGCCTGTGCATCGGGCGGCGTCCACTTCGTGCCCTCCTCGTAAATGTCCTGATATACCTTCGCCTGCAACTTGCGCAAGGCGAAGCCCTTGTCGGCCAAGGTAGGGTCGGTTCCGAAGGACGCATTCCTGCGGCGCCAGGTCTTCAAGGCGTTATTCACCAAAGACTGGATCGTGACAGCGAACGCCTCCTCGTTGATGGAGAAGCTGATGCCCTTGGTATCTTGTGACATCACATATGCATGGGCATCACTCATAGCAGATGTCCCCGCGGATGGCTCTGGATCAGATGCCACATTGACGAGCAATGGATCATCTTCGCACTGAGGATGGGCCATCATAGTAACGACATCGACCCTTTATCCTCAGTAACTGCCCCTTACTCGTCGGCCTTGAATGCCAGATGTATAGAAGGCGGCTTCATCAAATCAAGCACTCTGGCACCCTTTCCTAACAGGATATTGTACATCTCCGCGCTGGGGACGATCATCTCCTCGTTCCCCTGCTCCAAGATCAGGATGGTCCTCATGTTGGACATGCTCCTCAGACCCAAAATAGCACGGAGGTTATCCCCAGAACCCTCAGCTACATTTGCTGAGTGTCAAATCTCGGCACAGCAGGTGCCCCCGCCGCCCCCCCCCCCTTCTTTGCACGCAATCTTGCAGGGCAAGGACTTTTCACATATCGCGGCGCCATGTCCAACTCCTGACACGCAGAGCCTCTTCGCCAGGTTCAGCCTCTTGATGGCGCGTCCGTGGGAACAAGAAACCTGCTCAAAGGTATGTGCCGTCTTTCACCGATAATATTAATATCACTGCCAATATCCAGAAGAATAGTCAACATACCAATTATCATAGTTCCACTGTTAGCTGCCAAGGCTAGTTCGTGGCGTGCACTAAATAATCCAGACACTTCAGACAATGTCGCGCCGCGCATGCCTTTGCGGCGTCTCTGCTCCAACACCCAGCCGCTGCGTGACAAAGATGTAAAGACGTTCATATGTCCACGAGCCACTTCTTCCATAATAGGATTCCTTTCAAGGATCCAGGCTGCAGGATATTCGTCATATGTGCACGGGTGCGATGCAGAGGTAGTGGGCAGGTTCAGAAACACATCCTCATCTGCGCGCATACCCATTTGGCCATCTGTATTTACCATAAGCACAGTACGCAGCATGTCGCATTCAGATATCGCACTATTGCCACTACGCACGCTTACAGGGCTCTCTGTCCCACGTAGATTGCGCGGACGAATGTCTCGCCCATATGGCATGCACGCGCGTGGAGAGTGAAGCCACTGAGCGCTCCTGTCAGTCGCCCTCTCCATACGCCGCAACCACGTATCGTTAACTGGCACCGAAGGTGGTGGTGATGTAGCAGGTACCCCTGCGTTGTTAGCGGTGTCTGCTACCAGTGGCATAGGCGCATCTATAGCAGGTGCCCCTGCAGGTGCGGTTGCCTCCGTTACTAGCACCGCGTTGGCGGATGATGCAGGTTGCCCCGCTGCGTCGTCGTCGAGACCCCCACGTTGCCCGTCATCATCGCGGTGACGCGGTTGAGCTCTTCACGGAGGTCCCTGAGTTCGTTCGCCCCTCGGAATATATCTTCATGACGATTGAGTGACTCCTGATCTCCGGCAAGAGCGCAGTGGAACCCGGCAGTAATTAAGCCAACGCCCCTGCAGATAGCGCAGGGGGCCTCAGTAGCGGAACCTTCCATGTTCCCAGCCAACTGTCTATCCACATGAGCATGTGCAACTAGATCCCAGCACTGTGCGTGGCATATGCGTCCGCACTGGAGCCTCCGGACTTTAACGTGGTTCATGAGGTGGTCCAGACATATGAAAGAACGTGTTCTGCCGCTGCTGGCGGAAAACCGGGGGGGGCCACTACCGGTTCGAACCCCTCCCCCCCCCCCCCCCCTCCGGAAAACCGGGGGGGGTCGCTACCGGTTCGAACCCCTCCCCCCCCGAGATTCGATCTCTTTACAACCAGAACAACCACTTTACAACCAGATGGGTTACTTTACAACCAACATAGGATTGGAAAGTATGGTTTTTCATCGAGAACGTCCACTTTGCAACCAGAGCGGCCCACTTTACAACCAGAACGGACCACTTTACAACCAGAACGGGCCACTTTACAACCAGAACGGACCACTTTACAACCAGCTCAGAGTGGCCGTGCGTGTTTGGGCGTTCCGCAAAGTGCTCCAGAGCAAGTGGGCGCTCTGAAAAATGCCCCAGAGCAAGTGGGCGCTCTGAAAAATGCTCCAGAGCAAGTGGGCGCTCTCAAAAGTGCCCCAGGGCGCGCGGACGCTCTGAAAAGTGCTCCAGAGCACGTGGGCGCTCTGGAGCCCGAGCGCCTGAACTCTCTGCGCAGGCCCCAGCGATGCCTCTGAGCCCGAGCGCCTGAACGCCCTGCGCAGGCCCCAGCGATGCCTCTGAGCCCGAGGACCTGGGCGCTCTGCGCAGGCCCCAGCGATGCCTCTGAGCCCGAGGACCTGGACGCTCTGCGCAGGCCCCAGCGATGCCTCTGAGCCCGAGCGCCTGGACGCTCTGAGCAGGCCCCAGCGATGCCTCTGAGCCCGAGCGCCTGGACGCTCTGAGCGGCTCCTCTGAGCCCGAGCGCCTGGACGCTCTGGCGCTCTGAGCCCAGCAGACTAAGACAGGGCTTGCTAGCAGGGGCCAAGCGGCCTCAACAAGGGCCCCGTGCTCGCACGGGAATAAGGCGACAGCATACGTAGGAAGGCTCAGGGCGACGCGCTGCCCATTTTAGGGATCCCTCACAGGAAGCGAGCCCAGTGGCCTCCACAAGGGCCCAGCGCCCCAGGGAACTAGGCCATTGGCACCGCGGGTCTCTTGGGCCACGTTGGCCCTTGAAGCCCCACGGTGTTCTGCAAGGGGCTAAGTGCCCCAGCTCCAGGTGGCCCCCGGCTGCTCCTCTTCTTGGAAGATCGAGGTTCAACGTTCCGAATAAATGCAACTAGTTCGAAGATCGTTCCTTCCAGCGTCAGCCACAGTGCCAGCGCAGCAACGCAGGTATCCTGCTCGGGCAGCAGCCTCAGCCACCGTGCCAGCGCAGCAGCTTGAGCCACCGTGACAGCGCATCACCGCCACCTTTGTGCTTGCTACCACCACACTTACCGCTGCAGCCCCGCTACCTCCACAATTCCGACTGACCCCCCGCTACCACCGCAAATCCCATTGCAGCCCAGCTACCACCACAGTTCCCACCGCTGCCTGGCGACCACCACAGTTGCCACCACAGCTTCCCAACACCATGCAGTTCCCATTGTAGCCCCCGCTACCACCACATCTCCCACTACAGCTTCCCGCTGCCATGCAGCTCCAGTCTTGGACGGGATCATGGTTTATTCGTATGTCCTGCGCGACTGGCCTTCGTCCGTCAGAACAAAGGCAGAGCAAGCAATGACAAAACTGACCGACAGAGCTTAGAGAGCAGGTCAAAACCCTAATCCGCCCACCAGCACGCAACCTACCATAGCGCACCAGGTCGCCGCATCGCCAACGCGTGCGCAGTGCTTCTTCGTGCGCGATGGGCAACTTCACAACCAACATGCATCAAAGAGCCCAAAGCCACCCTTGCGCTTGCCCACGGAGATTTCAGGGAAAGGCCCGCGTGCATTCAATATGTGTTTTTACTTGCCTGGTTGTAAAGTGCCCTTCCTGGTTGTAAAGTGCCCTTCTCGGATTTTGTAAGCTGGTTGTAAAGTGACCCATCTGGTTGCGAAGTGCGCTTCTGGTTGTAAAGTGACCCACGCGCCTCCCCCCCCCCCCCCCCCCCCTGCTCATCATGAAAAGGAGGGGGGGTCACTACCGGTTCGAAGCCCTCCCCTCCCCCCCCCCTCCGGATCCGGAAAACCGGAAGGGGTCACTACCGGTTCGAACCCCCCCCCCCCCTCGAAAACCGAGTGGGGGCGCAGACAGTGGTGGGGACGGTGTTGGCGGGGACAGTGGTGAGGGGATAGCGGGACAGTGGTGGGGACAGTGGGACAGTGGGACAGTGGTGGGGACGGTAGTGGTGGGGACAGTGGTGGGGACAATGGTGGGAACAGGGGGGGACAGTGGACAGTGGTGGTGACGGTGGTGGTGGGGACAGTGGTGTGGGGACAATGGGAATGAGGTGGAAACAGTGGGACAGTGGAGGGTACAATGGTGGTGGGGACAGTGGTGAAGGCGGTGGCGAGGACGGCGGTGGGACAATGGGACAGAGGTACAGTGGGGACAGTGGTGGGGACAGTGGGGACAGTGGTGGGAACAGTGGGACAGCTCAGTGGGACAGCGGAGGAGTCAGTGGGACAGTGGGGACAGTGGGGATAGTCGGGCAGTGGTTGGGGCCGTGGAGACAGTGGGGAGAGTGGAACCGTGGTGGGAACAGTTCTGGGGACAGCGGGGACAGTGCGACAGTGGTGGGGCCACTGGTGGGGACAGTAGGGGCGGTGGTGGAACCAGTGGGGACAGCGGTGGTGAGGACAGTGGTGCTGGGAACACCAGTGGGGGATGTGATGCGGACGGTGGTGGGGACCGGGAGTCGTTTGCTGGCGGTGAGTAGGGGGGGGGGGGGGGGGGGGGGAGGGGGGCGGGTTCGAACCGGCAGTGACCCCCCCCGGTTTTCCGGATCCGGAGGGGGGGGGGGGGGGTTCGAACCGGTAGTGACCCCCCCCGGTTTTCGAGCGGGAAGGGGGGGGAGGACGTTAGGGCTGGGTTTGCCGGGGGAGGGGGGGGGGGGGAGGGGTTCCAGCAGGGGAGGGGGGGGGATTTTCGGAGGGGGGGGGGGGGGCGACCCCCGGGCTCCGGAGGAAAAGGTTGGCAATCTTCCACAGTAAAGCGGCGGTGGATCACGCTCTCTCAGACATATGGCACACTTGTTGAAGTCGCCGTCACTGATGGTGGGCGGCGTTGCCGACGGCCTGATACGCGTCCGACGCTCCAGAGCGGTCTCACCAGCCATCGAATCGGTGCAACCGTCGGTAGCTGCATTGCTGCAAGCGTGGCTGGATTGATCGCAGGCGCCCCTGCTGTCGCGGAAATAGCAGGTTGCCCGGCGCGGCTCAGCACCCCATTGGCCTGGCGCTCCTGGTTTCGACGCTGGCGGGCAGACTGCATCGCCAGGTTGGCCTGCTGCGCCTCATGCATCGCCAGGATCTCAGGGCGCAGCCCTCCCATGGTCGATGGCAATACTAGGCCTGGGGCCTGCTGCTGCACATCTTGATCTCTGGGGGCGGCCAGATATCCATTGTGAGGGATCTGGCCTGGCACACCTGATGCATACCCTGAGCCACGCGTCAGCTAAGACTGGTAGAAGTCGTCGGCCGCCGCCCGAATATGCGGGTTTTCGGGCTGGGTTCCCACTCGGGGAGCGCCACTTACCTGAGCGTGATAGTCAGGATAAAGTGGGTAGTCCATTGGTGCTGCTGTTGGACGGTCAGCAGCCGTTGAATCGCATGTCGGATGACTGAAACATGATGGCACGTATCCAAACCGTTTGAGGTTGTCCGGTGGTGGATTTGGAACCGAAACATACTCCCAAGGCGGCGTCCAGTTGAAGCTAGGGAAGTCAATGCCATCCCTACGCATACTCTGAGCGGCTTCACGCATCTGCCGGTGCACCCGTTCTTGCTGACCAACCAAACTCTCGGTTCTCTGCACAGAATATTGGTCAGGAAAAGCAGGTTGCCCCGCATGTGGACGTGGCGATGCAAATTGCGATGTCGCCTGTAAAGCCTAATAGAGCTGCGGGTCGAATGATGCTTTGGAGCCTCGCCTGTAGGCTGTTTGTGCTCCCAGCACTCTGTGGAGTACCAAATGGTGTGGTAGCTCTGCTCATTGGAGCAAATGAAGCAGGTTGCCCTGCGGGCACTGGCAGTTGTTGCACATAAGCACGCAACGGATCGTTGGCGCACAGCGTGTCGGAGGGCGCGATGTCACTTGAAGTAATACCTGTCACACTCGCGTTCTGCGCCTGCATCCATGATCCATCAGATCCCCCTGCAGGTGTTCCTGCGCGATACGTGTCCTGCAGCATGAGCACTGTTGTGAACTCGACTTCCTGAACGGGAGTCGGATCGGAACAATTCAAATTGTAGGGGGTCCCTGGGATGAACCAATCTTTCAAAGATGAGGGGCATTACGATATCCGCACATCTACTCGATAGAACTACCATCACCCTGATACGGCTGACCGCTATCCCGCAGATATAAGGGACTGACCCACATTTGTCCCACGCGATGGCACCTGCAGTAATGGTCGGGCAGAATACCTATCAGCTGGACGATATGGCTCGGATGAATTCTGCCGCCAAGGCCTGCTGACATGGTGATGCTATTTGCTGAGCGCCAAATCGGCATGCTGTCCCGAAGCAGGCTCTTCAAGCTAACCATGACCAACACCTCGGAATCAACGCGCAGACCAGAATGGATTCGATTGTCACCAGGAAGGCATGGGCAGCCATGTACAAACTGTCTGCCCCTCTTCTTGCTGGCACCATCGGCGCGGCATGACAGTCCGACACTAAGCATATTAAGGATATTTTGAGTTCCAAAAATGAGACGACAGGGTGCACCTGGAACGGTGAAATCCGTAATTCTCATATATATATATATATATATATATATATATATATATATATAATGATTCCGGGCACCTTATCCCAGGGCTGCTCTGCCCGTGACTTGGACGGATGAAGTACATGTCGTGCTTCTCGGAGGAGTCCTTCATCTTCTTGAACTGCAGCCTGTTCTTATGCATTCCAGTGTTATCAACCATGCCAATGAGGTCCAGCACAGCTAAAGCCTGGCACGCCCAGTATTGATCCTTGAGCTTGTGGCGCACAGTCTCCAGGTGCTCGCAATGATAATTCTCAAGTCCTTCAGCTGACCAGTTGTTGAGCAACTATGATAACTCTGCCAATCCGTCGCACTCATCGCAGGATGATACTACCCGCAGGAATCTGTCCGAATGACGACCTCTATGAATAGGTCTGTGACAGAGGGCAGTCGTCAGCCACTCTGAAATCAGACGTTGCTTCTCGTAGCTGAACTTTGGCGTTCTGGCATTTTCTGATATAAGGACCCCAGTCAGATATTCCCTTTCAGAGTCGAGCGTGAGTGCTGGGCGTCCACGAAGAATGTTGCGCACTGTCTGGCGCGCATGTGATTCTGGGCCATGATGAACGGCAGTGTCCACGAGGTCGCACTGCACCACCATGTATCGATCAGACCCGTCATCAGTCTGGGGATGATATGCTGGGTTGATCTTCATACGATTGGATGTGCGTAACTTGTCCTAGTACTTTCGGCATTACACTGGCATCTCCAAAATGAGGGCAGGTTTTTCCTGCTGAACTCTGAGCAGGTTGCCTCGCGGAACTCTGAGCAGGTTTCCCCGCGGAACGTTGAGCTGCCACAGGCGCGGCAGGTGCCGGCGCGCTCGCCGCCGATATGGCAACGCCAGCAGTTCCCCTGGGCGCCCGAGGAGTTCCTGTCGGGGTACTGATGCCGAAGTCCTGAAGCGTCTTTTCCTTGATGTTGTAAGACTCGACTGTCATATCTCTGGGAGGCATTCCTGGCGCCTTCGATGAGATGGCCAGTTGCTTTTCAATACCACGCCTCGTTGAGGAAGCATCCCTTGTTCGCCCTTCCAGGGCGGGCACCCATCCTGTCCTGTGCGCCCGACCTGGCGCGAGGCCACGACGTGGCACAGGCTCCTTTGGAGTAGGGGTACTGGTGCCCTGAGATGCAGCTGCAGTGGCAGCCACTGCCGGTCCTCTGGATCGTTGTCGGTCAGCAGGTAGCCCCGCAGATCGCTGCTGTTTGCTGTCTCCAGGGGTGGGATAATCTGGGCTCTTCCTCTCCTTCTTGTAGGTCTGAACTGATCAGGACCAAGCGATAGACTTGATGAACCCGAAGATGGAGGAATATCGATGATCGCCTCTGCCTTCGGCTTAGGAGTTGCCCTAGCCGTGGCCCCTGCCGGTGCCCCCGGCCCATAACGCATGGGACCTCGGTCAGGGTTCGAATCTCGATCATCTGGCGACGTAAGGGCCATGTTCTGAATAGTGGTATTTTGTTTACCTGTGAGAAGGTATGTAGTAGCGCTGCGTCTTTCGACTACGCTTGCCGTTATCCAGCCCGCACCTTGAACACGGTAAGCAATCCGCCGCCGCGCCCGCGGGACCAACTTCTTCAGCCATCCCATCATCTTCATCTTCACCAGCTTCTTATTGCCATTATTCTTCTGATTTGCACTCAGCAGGTTCCCCGGCGTGCCAGTCGCAATTGAAGTGCACCAGAAAGTGAGATGGTATCAGATTATTTCAAATGAGGTTCGCGCGAACTATTTCATCAGCTGTGGCGCGGCCGTAGTCGCTCTCCGTCAACTGCTCCTCATATGGCCTTGCATTGGGGTCGGCACAGTGACCCCGACCATCGCCATGAGACCAAGCCCACGGTGTCCTTTTAAAGTTCGGGCTTCTTGATGGGCGCCTCACGGGACAGCCAAGCCTGTGGTCAGCATATTCGGGGCATGAGCAACAGACGTTTCTGTAGAGCTTCCGCTCCTCGATAACAGCCCTCTTGAGGTTGCGCGTGGCCATCTTATCTTGCGATTTGACAGGTTCTGTCCTTGTCGAGCGCATGATACTGCCTTTCTCGTCTCGTTTGATCTTGCGAAGAGAATACCAGTGCTGGATCCGATGCCCATTCCAACCCTGATCCAGCCAGCATTGCACCTTTTCTGGGGGCATGTACTGACGAGCCAATCCAGCCCCCGTGCAACCTTTAAGGCGCTGTATTCTACCCCCTGGATATTCTTCTTCTCGCGGTTTATCACCTCGAGGCGGGCGCCCCCGCAGGCGCCCCCACCTCGGGGGTGCGCCAGGCCCATCAGCCTGCCATGGCGGCGCCTTTGGGGGCCCCGCATCAAGACAATGAGGACGCTGACGACCGCTAGAGCGAGCACCACTGGAGCCGGCACGCGCGCGATCTGGTGTGCGACTGGGAACCCGACCGCGACGTATCACGCGGTCGCTATCTCCCCGGTATTCGCCCTCGTCGTCGTCGCGATAATTCTTCTTCCTCCAGACTGGGCGGCTCGTCGATCGCTTCCAGCGGCTCGTGGACCGATCTGAAGCAACAAAAGTGCATTGACATTCTTCATTATGACCAAGCTCATATTGAATACGCTCAGATAGATCACCAGCGTCTCGCGGGCTTCCCCGCAGAGGATCACCATCGACTATTTCCATGCCTGTCGGATTCCAATCACCCGAGGATAGAGCATCGCCTGTATTTCTTCGTCTGCTGCAGGAATAATAAATCCGGAATCCGCGAATGCCCCCGCCACGCCAAAATCTCCGTCAGCGGGCATGTAGAGGTTCTCGACAAACTCCATATCTGCAGGTTGCCCCGCGATGGGCATGCCCAGCCATTCTGCCAAATCGATGTCGTCGTGGCCAGCAAACGCCTCCTCGAACAGCTCGTCGGCGCAATTCTCGAGGGTCATACTGGCGCTGGGATATCTGACAGCCATGAAATTAACAATTGTGGTTGGGCTATCGGCGGGTTAGCTAAAAGGGACTCCCAGTCAACATACTGTATGTCGGAGCCTGTTTGAGCCAGATGTATTAACGGACACCTGCCTCTTCCATCACCCTGAAGGCACTCGCGTCGAAAATGTTGTGCACTGTGGCATATGTCGCACTCCATTGTTTTACAGTTGGCATCCTTTGGGTTTCCCCGTCGCCCTTTGCCTTTGCCTGATGCATGCCTGCGGTTTCTGCCAGCACCTAAAAATATGTCTTCTTACTGAGGTCCAGTGAGAGATGCTAAGAATGCTAATATGCCTCTACCATGCAGTCGCCGACGCTTACACATACCTTTACTTCGACCTTTGCCTGTCCCTTTGAGCGATCGTCGCACGATACGCCTTACCTTTCGGACAGGTTTCTTCACGAATCTCCGCCAGCGACGCTTGTGTTTTTGATTAACTATTGAGCTTGTTGCTCTTCAGTAAGGTATGTAGGCATAGCAGAGCAATCATCAAGGGCTGTAGCTTCGTCATCTGAAGACGCATCTGCATCAGTGCCGGAGTCGAAGTCGGACTCGGCGGGTTGCCCCGCTGAGCCCACTGGGGCCATGGCTTGCACGGGAGAGACCGCGTCGGGCGGCCCCCGAAGCCTGGCCCAGGAGTCTTGCGACCCCGAGGCCGTTCCACCATTCTGAGCCAAAAATGTAGTGGTCTCAGTTAGTCGTGGATCACCATTGCAGACGTTGTTCGCAGGCTGCCCTGCGTTAGCCTCCACGTGGAAGGTCACGGTTCGGTGACCGCTACTGAAGATACCACCAATGTTGCCGGGGGCTCTCTCAGCAATGTGAGCACATGACCTCGCACGTTCAGGTAGAGCGTCAAATTGTTGTTGGTCTCTCAGCACAGGGTGGTTTAGAGGCTACAGGAGTTGTTGTGCACGCGGTGCCCCCACCCCAGCAGCTCCGAATAGAATAACCGCTAAGATTTGGAAGTTGGCGAAGTTGAAGCCGGCTGTTTCAGCTCCGTAGCGGGCTATCTCGAACCGTGCTAACGTCTGGTCGATACGTTCTCCCGCATGAACTCGGAAATCAATGAGAGCCGTACCAGAGTTGAGTTGGCGCTCTTTTTCTAAGTTCTCGAACTTCGTGCTTCATAGGAACACGACGTAGGTGGCGCCGTCAGCGTGGCGGCCACCTATGTTGACGCCAAAATGAACAATTGCTGGAGGGACTCTCATGGCTGTGGTCTGTGCGAGACCTCCCAGACCTCGCTGCAGAGACGCAGCCTGCTGGGAGGGCGTCATATTGCCTGTGGTCACATTGATCCAGACATGTACTTCGCGGACGAATTCGCGAAATGTTACTTGTCCGGCTGGACCCCAATGAGGGCCGGTAGTTCTCGCGTCGTCTCCGCCACGCACACGTCCTACCGCGCGCCCGATAGCGACCCATGCGAGCCCAAAGATAGCAACACCAACCCAATGGCCTCGTAGGTCGTAGTCGGATGTAGTCGGTTGGGATTTCCGTTGAGTAGTCGTAAGTCTGCGCGGGGTCGGAGGCGGCAGTATTTCGCATCGCATGTTTCCATGCATTGCATCTTCGAAGAAATTTCCAATTGGACTAGGTGGGTGGACTTCAAGAATGTAGAAGCGCAGGGAGGTAGGATGTAAGGAAGACGCCTCCGCTTGAACAGGGGCATCGCTGCAAGTGCCCTTGCGGCACTGCGCAGCTATGTACATTCCTCCGCGCAAACCCACTGCACCCTGATGTCCCGCCATGTCCGTAGTCCACCAGACAGCGCCGTGGACGGCGAGGAGTAGAGCAAGAGCTGACCACCATAGGCCAGCTCCGCTACCTGAAGGGGGCTGGGAGGCCCAGCCAGCAGCTTCGCCTTAGGCGAAGCCAAGCTCCAGCTCGGTTGCACCGCAGTAACGATAGTCCCAGCAGGAGAGGATGTGCCATCTCAAGTTGCACTAGGAAGATCCTTTTGGCCTCGATAGCGACTGCGTGCCTCGCAGCGAGGCACAATCATATTTGGGCGGCCGGCCGCTTGAGCCGACGCGGCCGCAGGCGCACGCTCGCCCCCGCCCCTTTCCGCCCCTCAGCTCGCTTTAGAATGAGATGGCCTCCAGATGCCCCAAGAGGCCCCCAAGAGGCCCCCAGGAGGCCTCCAAGACGGCCCCAGAGGCCTCCAAGAGGTCCTCCAGGAGGGCCCGAAAAGGCCAAAATCCATGTTTTTCCTTAGGTGTTTGAAGGAATTTGGCATTTGCGCCTCTTCGGTCTTCCGACTGTCCAAGACGGCCCAGGAGGCCCCCAAGATCGCCCCAAGATCGCCCACACGGCCTCCAAGATGGCCACATAACCCCCCAAGACGCTCCCAAGATGCTCCCAAGAGAGCCCCAAGACCGCCCGAGAGGCCTCCAAGACGCCCAAGATGACCTCCAAGACGGCAAAGATGGCCCCAAGATGCCTCCAAGGCGGCCCAAGATGCACCCAAGACGGCCTGAGATGGCCCCCAGATGGCCCGCGACGGCCCAGGAGGCCCCCAAGAGGCCTCCAAGACGGCCCAAGAGGCCTCCAAAAGGTCCTCCAGGAGGGCCCGAAGAAGCCAAAATCCGTGTTTTCCCTTGGGCGTTTGAAGGATTTTGGCATTTCCATTTTTTCTGTTTTCCGACGGTCAGAAACGGCCCAGGAGGCCCCCAAGGTCGCCCACGAGGCCTCCAAGATGGCCCCACGACAGCCCCCGAGGCCCCCAAGACGGCCCCACGAGGGCCCAAGAGGCTTCCAAGACGGCCAAAATGGCCTCCAAGACGGCTAAGATGGCCCCAAGATGGGAGGTTCTTCAGGAGGGCACGAAGAGGCCGAAATCATTTATTGTCCTTAGGTTGTTGAAGGATGTTGGTATTTGCGCCTCTTCTGCTTTCCGACGGCTCAAGACGGCGCAAGAAGCGGCCATGATCGCCCAGGAGGCCTCCAAGATGGCCCCATGACGGCCCAAAAAGCTCCCAAGACGACCCCAAGAAGGCCCCAAAACGGCCCAGGAGGCCCCCGAACTGCCCAAGATGGCCTCTAAGAACCCCTGATAGGCCCCAAGAGGGCGCCAAGACAACCCAGACAGGCCCCCAAAACGGCTTCCGACGGCGTCAGACAAGCCAGGAACGCCCTCAGACGGCCACAGAGGCCCCCAAGAAGCCCCAAAAGGCCCCCGAGAACACTCCAAAAGGCCCCCAGAAAGCTCCCAGGAAGCCCCAAGAGTGCCCCGGGAGGCGCCCAAGAGGCCTCCTGCTCCTCCTTCTCATCCTCCTCCTCTTCGTTCCTCATCCCCCCCCGTCCTGTTCTTGCCCCCCCATGCGTTCCCCGAAGTCTTTCCAAACCGACTAGGGGAACAACTGGCCCGATAGCTTGGCCAAGCTCCGGCCCAGCTGTCGGCCACATAAGCGCTTCCAAAGAGGCACGGGGCGGCGGTGACTCGCCGCGGGCGTCTCAGATCCGCCGCCCCCTGTCGATACATCGCAAGGGTGCCTGGCGCGCTAGACCTTCTCGGTATTGGTGATGGTTCCTTTTCCAAGAGAACTCCCCCTGGGGCTCCGGCCCGTCCCGCCAGGGCCCTGGGAAGGATCTCGAAACCTGGTTGCAAAGGCTTCCCCTGCTCCAGACGGATCCCAGACGGCCCAAGAATGTCTCCAAGATGCATCCAAGATGGCCAAGGTGGCCTCCAAGACGGCGAAGATTGCCCCAAGATGCCTCTCAGACGAATCCAGAAACCCGAAGCGCCCCAAGAGGACCCCAAGTCGGCCCAGAGACACCCCCAAGACGGCCCCCGACAGCGTCAGACGTGCCAGGAACCCACCAAGATGGCCGAAGTTGGCTCGAAGCTGGCCCAAGACGAACCAAGAGGCCTCCAAGAGGCCTCCAAAAACACACTTGTTGGGCCTTTTCGACAATTGCTTCTTTTCCACCTTCCGACGGCCCGAGACGGCCCAAGAGCCCCCAAAGATCGCAGAAAAATCACCCAAGAGGCCTCCAAGATGGCCCCAGAACGGCCCAAGAGGCCCCGAGACGCCCAAGGTGGCCTCCAAGACGGCCCTGGAGCATTCCAAGAGAGCTCCAAGTCGGCCCAGGGAGGCCCCCCAAACGGCCCCCGACGGCGTCAGACGGGCCAGGAGCCCACCAAGACGGCCGAAGATGGCCTTAAGATGGCCCAAGAGGCCTCCAGGAGGGCCTCCAGGAAGGCCCGACAAGGCCAAAATCATCGTCAGTCTTTTTCGCCAGGACTTTGCTGAAGCCGATGCACGACGCGACACTTGTCTCGCCGAGCAGGCGCGCAGCCAAGCTCGACCCCTGCACTTCACCTCAGACGTTTGTAGGGCGGTGCGGGTGGGACCAGAAAAAGGGCTACAGAGATGGGAAGTGCACGGCGAACCAGAAACGAATGACGTAGGAAACGAAGTATCGTCAGTCTTTTCCGCGAGGACTCTGCTGAAGCCGATGCAAGACGCGACACTTCTCTCGCCGAGCAGGCGCGCGGCCAAGCTCGACCCGCACACAGTAGAAATAACCGAGGTGCAGACTATCCTTCCCGCGTTCAGCACTGAGCTGGCGCACTATGGCGCCGTCACTTCATTCTTGACCAGAGATTGCTGGCCAAATCCTTCTTCCTAGAGTTGCAAAACATACCGGTCAGGATACGACACAACTGCGGTGGGCACTCATTTTTCTGAGCTGTTCTGAAGGAGGGGTCGCCCCGGGCTTTGCTCATGAGCTCGGCGCGAGGCTGGCCGGAAAAAACTGCAAGTACCACGACCCGAGCACTTGGCCTCGACAAGCGCGCGAGGGGCAGGGGGGTGCCAGAGTCGCAGCCGGGCGCGAGCTCGGAAGTCCCCACCGAAGGCGCAGCAGTCGACCACCACGTCGAACACGTTGGGCTGGAGGAGGAAGCGCCCCCTCGAGCGCAACGCCCAGAGGTAGGACTGGGCAGGCCCCCCTCGCCGCCGGGGATCTTGCGCCCCAGCGTCAGGCGGGCCAGCTGCCCAGCGCGGTCGGCCAGAGCGTTGCCCTCGGCGAGCTTGGCGGCGCCCCGCGGCGGGAGCCCCGCGAGGCCGCGGGGCTGCTGCGGCGACCGCAAGGCCGCCGGCATCCGCAAGCCCGCCGGCGCCCGCCCGGCGCGGGAGAAGCCGCTGCAGGGGGTCCCCAGCCAGAGCCCCACGCGAGGCTGGAGAGGATCCAGCCCTCGACGACGTTGAAGACCTCCTGCACCCTGAGGTCGCGACGCGGCCCGCGCCGCACATCGATGCTCCTGACTGCGGCGCCACGCCTGCGGAGGGCCTGGCTGAGGTGCCCCGCGTCGGCGAACACCTCCAGGAAGACCTTGCCCTCTCGAGGGCGGGCCTTTCTCAAGGCCGCCCGAAGCTCGCTCCGCAGGCGCTTGGCAAGCGCGCCTCGCGGGGCTGGAAGTCGAGCAGCACGCGCGGGTCGAGCCTCTCGAGCTGTCCGCTGATCCTGGCATGCTTCTCGTAGCGCTGGACGCTGAGAGGCGACCTCCACTTGCCCCGCAGCTGGATGTCTCCCAGAGACCTCCCTCCGTCCGAGCGCCCTGTCGCGACTGGCTCCAGCGTGACGAAGACCTTGGCGCGTTGGACGCAGTACCTCGCAGCCCACGGCCACCGCGGCCCTCTTCATCTCCGCCGATAGTTCGCCGTACGAGATCGGGAACAGGCGCTGCAGCGGGGATCGACGATCCTTCAGCTCGAGGAGAGCGCGGCCGACACACTGGTGCTCGGGAAGGTCCAGGGCCACGGAGGAGTCCACGAGGCCTGTCTTGGAGGGCGCCCCGAAGTCCTCTGGGTGGAGGAGGGTGGTGACCTGGCTCAGGACGCCGGGTATCCTGGCGATCGGCCTGATGACCTGCTTCCCGAGCAGCGCGAGCCCCTCCCCCGGCTGGCAGTAGGCGACGAACAGCAGGACGGTGAGGAGGCCCATCAGCGGCTTGCTGGAGGAGGCGAAGAGCCACTCGGCGATCCCTGCTGCCACCGGCCACGGGATCGGTGGCCGCGACTGGGGCGGCCGCAAGCGGGCCCACCCGGCGGCTGCCTGGTGGGTCAGCGGGAACGCGGACCGCATGGTCAGCCCGAGGGGCGGCAGTGCCCACAGCTGCGCGGACACGATGAGCTCCCCAACGTGGGGACCGCCGCCGCGGTTGAAGAGCACCGACAGGAAGTCGCTCAGGTGCTCGCCCCACGCGATGGCCGTCCACTCGGGCAGCGGCATGACTGCAAGCCAGCCGGCGAGCTCCATCAGCGCCTGCGTGGGCTGCTCCTGCGCGGGGAGCCGCACGCTGTTCTGCGCCTGCCTGGACAGCCGCGGCGCCAGCCGCTCGATGTCCACCTCGGCGGCCAGCCCGGGCGAGGGCGCGGGCGGCGAGCGCGGAGGGCGCTGCGCCCCAAGGCCGCGCGTCGGCCGCCCGGGCCGCGGTGACAGGCGAGAGCGGGCGCCCAGCCCATCGCCCTCTGCGCGGTCCAGCCCGGCGGCCCCCTCGGAGTTGAGGGCCCTCTGAAGCCGCGCCTCTGGCGAGCGACTCCGCTGCCTGTGGGCCGCACGCGGCGGGGCCTCTGCTGGGGCCCAGCCCGCCAGCGCGGCGGCGAAGCGGCGGGCCTCCACGGCCGCCCGCGGGCGCGGGCCGCGCGCCCGGCATCCGAAGCCCTCGCCTCGAAGCCGAGTCGCTGGGGTTCAGCTCCGAGGGGCGCCAGCGGAAGGAGGGGCGGACGCCGGCAGCAATGCGAGCGGCGGCCCACCCCCGGCAGGCAGCGATAAGCGAGAATACGGCAGCCCCCCCCTTGCAAGCGGCACACGTGACAGACATGTTGCCCCCGACGCAGAGAGAGCGACTCCGATGGCGATTGAGCGAGCGGACCGCGCGGCAGGCGCACCAGGTTAGGGCCGCCGCCTCCAGGTTGTGAATTGAGTCTGGCCGACGGAAGGCGCGGGAGGCCACTGCGGCCCACCCTTCGCCTAGCAGCAGCTCGCGAGGCACCTCCCGGAAGCGGGCATGCCCCCCGAGGAGAAGGGCCGCAGCGTCGGGCAGCCTCAGCAGAAGCTCCTCCTCATCATCCAGCGCGTGCTCACGGCGGCTGCCCCCGGCGGCTGCGAGCAGGCCGCGGAGCCGAGCGCGCTCGCGCAGCCGCCCCACGCGGCCCACGTCAGCTCTGCCCCACAGGCTCTCGGCGGCGCCAAGCCCCCATTCGGAGGCATCGTAGGAGGTGACCACGGGCAGCCAGTGCAGGTCGGAGCGGGTCACGATGGCGGGCAGCAGGGCATGCGCCCAGCGGAGCTCACGGCGCACGCCGGGCCAGAGGGGCGCCCTGCGGCGCCTCAGTTTCCGGCTGAACTGGTAGACAGCGGAGAAGGCGGAGAGCAGGTCGCGGCGCAGCATCACCATGGAGACCAGGTGCCCGATGAGGCGCTCCAGCTCCAGGCCCGAGGGGGTAGCCCCTGCTCGAAAGACGCACTCGAGGGCCTTCCCTTCGCCACTCGCCAAAACTTCTCGGGCGTGGGCCGCCAGGGCCGCTGGTGCGCCACGCACTCGAAGCCCAGCAACTCCAGCGATCCCGAACCCGGGTCGGGCATGCCCAGGTGAGCCTTCACGCCCACGCCGTCGAGCGTCGTCAGCACGTGGGCGACCCCGTTCACAGTCTCGCACTCGTCGTCGGAGACCACGGCCAGGTTGTCGACGTAGCAGAGCTTGGGAGGGCCCTCGCACGCGGGCGCCACTGACACCTCGCCCCTCAGCCAGGGGGCCGAAGGTACGCACGAGGCAAGCAGGTGCTCATGAGCCCACTGAAAAAAGTGCACCGCCCGCGCCCAGCCCATCGGCACGACGCGCGCCTGGAAGGCGCACTCGACGTCGCCCTCCGCGAGCTCCAGCCTCTTGCGCCACCTGGCAGGCAGGTAGCGCGCCAAAATCGGCGGGGGCGCGAACAGCGGCCGCAGGCTGCTGGGCAGCTCGCACTGGTAGAAGCAGACCTCGATCTCGGCCGAGGCCACCCAGAGTCGCGATCCAGGCTCGCTCTCGAGGTCCGCCAGCGACTCACCGCTGGCTGCCGGCTAGCGAAGTGCACGGAGGAGGAGCAAAGTGGCAGTTGCTCCGTCTAGTGTCGAAGATCAGCCTCAGCAAGCCATCCTTGCGCTTGACGAAGAAGGCCCCCGCGGTCTCCCTGACGACGGCGGCCTTCTCCAGGATGCCCTTGCCCGGGAGCTCCGCCAGGAAGCGCCCGTACATGAAGCCCCTCAGCCTCAGCACGGGGCCCAAGGCCGCGGCGGGCCCGAGCTCGTGCAGCGCCGCCTGCGCCTCCGCGGGATCGCGGAGAGGACCGCTGCCCTCTGCCAGCATGCACTGTAAGTGGTCCGGGGCCACGTCGCACAGCGGCACAGCCCCAGCACGTGACTGCGCCAGGGAGATCCTGCCAGGCTGGCAGGTTAGCCACACCCGAGTCGATGCAGCCGCCACCGCTACCCTGGAGCACCTTCCATGCTCCCAGGGGGTCAACGTCAGCCGGTGGAGGACCGCGCCCACCGTGGAGCTTGGCCAGAGAGCGCACCGCCGAAGCCTGGGCGGCGGTCACCTGGGCATCGCTGGACGCCCCGCCGCCACCTCTCAGCTCGCTCAGCGCGCCAAGGCCTGCACGGAACCACACCTCCTCGCCCTGGCGCCGCCTGGCTTTCCGCTTGCCCGCTTCGGAGAGCCCGCCGCCCGTCGCGCCGAGGAGCAGCTCGTCGAGGGCCCGCCCGCCCGGGAAAGGCAGCAGATCGCGAGGGCGGTCGTCAAGTGGCTGAGGACCAAACGCCATGCCCGAGCCAACCACCTCTAGCTGCGGGCGCGAAAGCGCCAGCGTCGCCACCCGGAGAGGCGCGCCAGCAAGGTGAACTTCAGGAGCGGCCTCACCGGCCGCGGCCGCGCGCCTTCGCGCGCGCGCCGCTGCCGCGGGCCTCGCCCGGCTGCTGCCGGGCTTGACTGCCTGCCGCGGCCCCCTGCGCGAGCCGCTTCTCCCCCCCCCCTGCGCTTCTCCTCGAGGATGGCGCTCTCCTGGGCGAGCTTGCCCGCAACGTGCTCCTCGAGCGCCGGGCAGACCAGCGCCGCCCCCTTGTCTCCGAGAGCTTCCCAGGAAGATGCGGCGCTCGTCGAGCCAGGAGCCGTCGCCCTCCTCGCCCGCTTCGGCCGCCCGGAGCGCGGGTGCGCATAGCTCCTCCCAGAGCTGGTAGCGCCTCGACAGGACCTCGAACGTCTCCAGTTCGGAGCAGTCGAGCAGGTCGAAGACGCAGGCCCTCTCCAGCACCTTTGAGATGTAGGCGTGCTCCTCCACACCGACGTCGCTCGGCGAGACCTGCAGCAGGTTGCGCCACCAGAAGTGGCGCCGCGTGGGCGCCCAGCCCGCGTCGCGGATCGCCTGAAGGAACCACTTGCAAGTGCGGGGCCCGGCCACAGACCAGCCAGCCTGCGCCGTCTCCGAGAGGCAGACCACCGCGTCGCCATACTCCCTGAAGCGGCGGTTGCTCCTGTCGAAGCGCACGGGGAGGGTGCGCAAGTCCCCCTCGCCAGCACCTGGAGAGAGTGACCCAGCCACGGCCACGCAGAGGGGCCCAGCACTGGGCACCGTGAACACGCCGCGGTCGCCGGAGGCGAGCAGCTGGCCTGGGGAGATGTCGACCGCGTCGCCGAGGGTGAAGCCGTGGCGGGACTCGGCGGCCACCAAGGCCACGCCGGCGGCGGCCCCTGGGAGGGCCGCTGCGGGCACGCCCGCCTCGCCGGGGGCAGGAGCAGCACCAGGGCCAGCACCGCCGCGAGGAGGAAGCGCGTGTTGCGCCACGAGGACCTGGCGCGACTCGGCATCGATGTCGAGGTCGCCCTCGTTGTCCCGGACGTAGTCCTCGCCGCCCTCCAGCAGCTCTCGCTTCTCCTGGGCCGTGAGGTTGACGAACCTGAACACCTCCACGTTCGCTATGCCGGCGCCGAGGCCCCCAAGCGGCCCAAGTCGCTGCACCCCATCGCTCTCCATGAAGTCCTCATCGTAGATGTCGCCGCTAGGCGTCGCCACCACCCACCGTGATGGCGCCAAGCGGGCGACCAGCAGCCGTTCGTGCCATAGTGGGTACCCCTCGTACCGCACCAGGACTCGAGACCCCCGCTGGAGCTGTGAGAACCGCTACGGCCGCGCCTCGCCTTGGCGCCACCCATCCTGCATGCCGTGAGCCGATCACCAGGCACGCGCCGGAGAGCACGCCCGTGAACAAGAGGCCGACCCCGACGAGCGCCAGGGTGGCCACTGGCGGTGGCGGCAGAGCAGGGCAGACCTGGCCGAGGAGGTGTTCGGGGCCGCAGCGATCCAGCTGCCGCTGCAGCAGCTGGAGGAGGCCCTGGTCTGGGGCCGCGGACCACTCGCAGTGGCAGTCGCAGCGCCCGCCCGCGGCCAGTCCGCCACTGGTGCCCGCGACGACCGAGCTGGTGACGGAAGAGGCGCTCTGAAGCACGCTGGTCAGCCAGGCCATCCACTCTGGGCCCAGCCTGAACCAGAAAAAGGGCTGCAGAGATGGGAAGTGCACGGCGAACCAGAGACGAATAACGTAGGAAACCAAGTATTGATGTCCGATGAGTTTTTGAAGGATTGTGGCATTTACATTTCTTCGGCTTTCCGACGGCCCGAGACGGCCCAAGTGTCCCAAAAAATCCAAAACGCTCAAGATGGCCTCCAAGACGGCCCAAGAGCCCTCCGAGACGTCCTCCAAGAAGGCCCGAAAGGGTCAAAAAGACCTCGAGACGGCCAAGATGACCTTCAAGATGCCCATGTGCTCCCCGAAGGCTTTCCAAACCGACTTGGGGAACACATGATCCGATAGCTTGGCAGGTCTGGTCTCAACGTTCGGCCACATAGGCGCTTCCAAAAAGGCAGGGGGCGGCGGTGATTCGCCGTAGGCGTCTTCGATCCGCCGCCCCCTGTCGATTCATCGCAGGGGTGCCTGGCGTGCCGAATGATATGGTTTTTGGTTCTTTTTCCAAAAGAACTCCCCCTGGGGCTTCGGCCCGTCCCGCCGGCCACCCGGAAAACAAAACCCACTTGTCGTCGCCTTTGTTGCCCCAAGATGGCCTCCAAGACGGCCAAGATGTCCCAGGATGGCCTCCAAGTTGCCCAAGACGGCCAAGATGGCCTCAAAGACGGCTAAGATGGCTCCAAGATGCACCCAAGACGGCCCAAGATGGCCTCAAGATGCATCCAAGACGGTCCAAAAGGCCCCCCAGAGGCCTCCAAGACAGCCCAAGAGGTCTCCAAGAGGTCTTCCAGGAAGGCCCGACAAGGCCAAAATCATTGATTTCCCCTTAGTTTTTGAAGGATTCTGGCATTTGCGCCTCTTCGGCTTTCCGACGGCCCGAGACGGCCCAAGAGGCCCCCAAGATCGCCCAAGAGGCCCCCAAGAGGGCCCCATGACGGCCCAAGTGGCCTCCAAGATGGCCCCAAGAGGGCCCCAAGACGGCCCAAGAGTCCTCCAACACGCCCAAGATGGTCTCCAAGACGGCCCAAGAGCCCTCCGAGACGTCCTCCAAGAAGGCCCGAAAGGGTCAAAATGGCCTCCAGACGGCTTTCCAAACCGATTCGGGAACACATGGTCCGATAGCTTGGCAGGTCTGGCCTCAACGTTCGGCCACACAGGCGCTTCCAAAAAGGAGGCGTCTTCGATCCACCGCCCCCTTTTGATTTATCAAAGGGGTGCCTGGCGTGCCGAATGATATAGCTTTTGGTTCTTGTTCAAGAACTTCCACTGGGGCTTCGGCCCGTCCCGCCGGGGTCCCAGGAGATTGCAGAAAATTGCTCCGTCATCGCCTTTGTTGCCCCAAGTTGGCCCAAGATGGCCTCCAAGACGGCCAAGATGGCCCAGGCCTCCAAGATGCTCCCAAGACAGCCAAGATGGCCTCCACGACGGCTAAGATGGCCCCAAGATGCATCCAAGACGGCCCAAGATGGCCTCAATATGGTCTAAGACGGCCCAAAAGGCCCGCAGGAGGCCTCCAAGACGGCCCAAGAGGCCTCCAAGAGGTCCTCCAGGAAGGCCCGACGAGGCCAAAATCATTGATTTTCCCTTAGTTTTTGGAAGGATTTTGGCATTTGCGCCTTTTCGGCTTTCCGACGGCCCAAGACGGCCCAAGAGGCCCCCAAGATCACCCCAAGATCGCCCAAGAGGCCTCCAAGATGGCCCCATGACGGCCCAAGACGCCCCCAAGACCGCCCCACGAGGGCCCGAAGACGGCCCAAAAGGCCTCCAAGGCGCCCAAGATTGCCTCCAAGACGCCCAAGATGGCCTCCAAGACGGCCCCGAAGCGCCCCAAGAGGGCCCCAAGTCGGCCCAGAAAGGCCCCCAAGACGGCTCCCGACGGCGTCAGACGTGCCAGGAACCCACCAAGATGGCCGAAGTTGGCTCGAAGCTGGCCCAAGACGGCCCAAGAGGCCCCCAAGAGGGCCTCCAGGAAGGCCAGAAGGCCAAAATCATTGATTTTCCTATGGTTGTTGACGGATTGTGACACTTGCTTCTTTTCGGCCTTCCGAGGGCCCGAGACGGCCCAAGAGCCCCCAAAGATCGCCGAAAGATCGCCCAAGAGCTCCAAGATGGCCCCATGACGGCCCAAGAGGGCCGCGAGACGGCCCCACGAAGCCCCCAAGACGGCACAGGAGGACACCAAGACGCCCAAGATGGCCTCCAAGACGGCCCTGGAGCATTCCAAGAGGGCCCCAAGTCGGCCCATTGAGGCCCCCCAAACGGCTTCCGACGGCGTCAGACGGACCAGGCGCCCACCAAGACGACCGAACATGGCCCTAAGATGGCCCAAGACGGCCCAAGAGGCCTCCAAGAGGGCCTCCAGGAAGGCCCGAAAATACCAAAATCATTGATTTCCCACGGGTTTTTGAAGGATTGTGGCATTTGTTTTTTTCGGCTTACCGACGGCTCGAGACGGCCCAAGTGCCCTCAAAGATCGCCCAAGAGGCCCAAGACATGGCCCCAAGAGGCCCTCAAGACGGCCCAAGAGGTCTCCAAGACGCTCAGGATGACCTCCAAGCCCTCCAAGACGTCCTCCAAGAAGGCCCGAAAGGGTCAAAATGGCCTCCAGACGGCTTTCCAAACCGATTCGGGGAACACATGGTCCGATAGCTTGGCAGGTCTGGCCTCAACGTTCGGCCACACAGGCGCTTCCAAAAAGGCAGGGGGCGGCGGTGATTCGCCGTAGGCGTCTTCGATCCGCCGCCCCCTTTTGATGTATCAAAGGGGTACCCTGCGTGCCAAACTATATGGCTCTTGGTTGTGGTTCTTTTTCCAAAAGAACTCCCCCTGGGGCTTCGGCCCGTCCCGCCGGCCACCCGGAAAGGATCTCAAAACGCGTCCGTCGTGCCTCTGTTTCCTCCAGTTGGCCCCAGATGGCGTCCAAGACGGCCAAGATGGCCCAGGATGGTCTCCAAGACGTCTCCAAGACGGCCCAAGATGGCCTCCAAGACAATTAAGATGGCCCCAAGATGCCTCCAAGACGGCCCAAGATGTACCCAAGACGGCCTCAGATAGCCTCAGGATGGCCTCAACATGGCCCAAGTCGGCCCAAGAGGCCTTCAATACGGCCCAAAAGGCATCCAAGAGGTCCTCCAGGAAGGCCCGAAGAGGCCAAAATCCGTGATTTTCCTTAGGTGTTTGAAGGACGTGGGGATTTGCTTCTGCTCGGCATTCCGACGGCTCAAAACGGCCCAAAAGGCCCCCAAGATCGGCCCAAGATCGCCCACGAGGTCTCCAAGATGGCCCCATGACGGCCCAAGAGGCCCCCAAGACGGCCCCAAGAGGGCCCCAAGACGGCCCAAGATGCCTCCAAGACGCTCAAGACGGCCTCCAAGACGGCCAAGATGGCCTCCAAGATGCCTCCAAGACGGCCCAGCTGGCCTCCAAGACGGCGAAGATGGCCCCTAGATGCGCCCAAGACGGCCCCAGATGGCCTCAAGAGGGCCTAAAACTGCCCAAATGGACCGCAAGAGGCGTCCAAGACGGCCCAGGGGCCCTCCACGATGGCCGAAGTTAGCTCGAAGCTGGCCCAAGACGGCCCAAGAGGCCTCCAAGAGGGCCTCCAAGAGGGCCTCCAAGAAGGCCCGAAAAGGCCAAAATCATTAATTGTCCTTCGGTTTTCGAAGGATTTTGACACTTGCATCGTTTCGGCCTACCGACGGCCCGATACGGCCCAAGAGCCCCCAAAGAGGCCTCCAAGATGGCCCCAGAACGGCCCAAGACGCCCCCCAGACGGCCCCAAGATGGCCCCCAAGACGGCCCAGGAGGAAAATAAGACGCCCAAGATGGCATCCAAGAAGGCCCTGGAGCATTCCAACAGGGCCCCAAGTCGGCTCAGAGAGGCCCCCCAAACGGCTTCCGACGGCGTCAGACGGACCAGGAGCCCACCAAGACGGCCGAACATTGCCCTAAGATGGCCCAAGACGGCCCAAGAGGCCTCCAAGAGGGCCTCCAGGAAGGCCCGAAAAGGCCAAAATCATTAGTTTCCCATGAGCTGTTTGAAGGATTGTGGCATAAGTTCCCAACCCTCTTATGGTTGGGTACTCGTTGGGTGTGGTCGCCCCGGCATCCTTCTTCTCCTCCCCTCCTCCTCTCCTCTGCTCTCGTGCCCTGGGCGCCTGCGATCTGCGCAGCTGTCGCCACGTTCGTGGGCTCCTGGGAGGCCCAGCGGAGGTGGGTCCCACGCGGATCACCTCGGGACCTCGCGGTGCCCTGGGGGCTTGCGATCTGCGCAGCTGTCGCCACTTTCGTGGGCTCCTGGGAGGCCCAGCGGAGGTGGGTCCCACGCGGATCACCTCGGGACCTCGCGGTGCCCTGGGCGCCTGCGATCTGCGCAGCTGTCGCCACTTTCGTGGGCTCCTGGGAGGCCCAGCGGAGGTGGGTCCCACGCGGATCACCTCGGGACCTCGCGGTGCCCTGGGCGCTTGCGATCTGCGCAGCTGTCGCCACTTTCGTGGGCTCCTGGGAGGCCCAGCGGAGGTGGGTCCCACGCGGATCACCTCGGGACCTCGCCGGTGCCCTGGGGGCTTGCGATCTGCGCAACTGTCGCCACTTTCGTGGGCTCCTGGGAGGCCCAGCGGAGGTGGGTCCCACGCGGATCACCTCGGGACCTCGCCGGTGCCCTGGGGGGCTTGCGATCTGCGCAACTGTCGCCACTTTCGTGGGCTCCTGGGAGGCCCAGCGGAGGTGGGTCCCACGCGGATCACCTCGGGACCTCGCCCCCTGGGGGCTGCGATCTGCGCAACTGTCGCCACTTTCGTGGGCTCCTGGGAGGCTGCGGAGGGGTCCCACGCGGATCACCTCGGACCTCGCGATCTGCGCACTGTCGCCACTTTCGTGGGCTCCTGGGAGGCCCAGCGGAGGTGGGTCCCACGCGGATCACCTCGGGACCTCGCGGTGCCCTGGGCGCTTGCGATCTGCGCAACTGTCGCCACTTTCGTGGGCTCCTGGGAGGCCCAGCGGAGGTCCCACGCGGATCACCTCGGGACCTCGCCGTGCCCTGGGGGCTTACGATCTGCGCAACTGTCGCCACGTTCGTGGGCTCCTGGGAGGCCCAGCGGAGGTGGGTCCCACGCGGATCACCTCGGGACCTCGCCGTGCCCTGGGGGCTTGCGATCTGCGCAACTGTCGCCACTTTCGTCTCCTGGGAGGCCCAGCGGAGGTGGGTCCCACGCGGATCACCTCGGGACCTCGCGCCCTGGGGGCGCAGCTGTCGCCACTTTCGTGGGCTCCTGGGAGGCCCAGCGGAGGTGGGTCCCACGCGGATCACCTCGGGACCTCGCGGTGCCCTGGGGGCTGCGATCTGCGCAACTGTCGCCACTTTCGTGGGCTCCTGGGAGGCCCAGCGGAGGTGGGTCCCACGCGGATCACCTCGGGACCTCGCGGTGCCCTGGGCGCCTGCGATCTGCGCAGCTGTCGCCACTGTCGTAGGCTCCTGGGAGGCCCAGCGGAGGTGGGTCCCACGCGGATCACCTCGGGACCTCGCGGTGCCCTGGGCGCCTGCGATCTGCGCAACTGTCGCCACGTTCGCGGGCTCCTGGGAGGCCCAGTGGAAGTGGGTCCCACGCGGATCACCTCAGGGTCTCGCCGTGCCCTGGTGGCTTGCGATCTGCGCAACTGTCGCCACGTTCGCGGGCTCCTGGGAGGCCCAGCGGAGGCGGGTCCCACGCGGATCACCTCGGGACCTCGCGGTGCCCTGGGGGCTTGCGATCTGCGCAACTGTCGCCACGTTCGTGGGCTCCTGGGAGGCCCAGCGGAGGTGGGTCCCACGCGGATCGCCTCGGGACCTCGCCGCCCCCTGGGGGGCTTGCGATCTGCGCAACTGTCGCCACTTTCGTGGGCTCCTGGGAGGCCCAGCGGAGGTACGTCCCAGGTGGATCATTCGGAGGTACGTCATACTCATTTCTTTCAACGCCTCTGTGCTTCCATTTTGTATAGTTGCCGTTCCTCTTCTTGCTGCTCTCTTCTGGAATCACTGTTAGGTACTCTTCTTGCGCACTGCGGGTCCTTCAGAATGCCAGTCAGCATTGAGTGGTCCTGAATATAATCGCCACATGTGTAGAAAGGGTTGGGTACGTCACAGGGTATTTGTTTCTGCCTTCCGACGGCCCGAGACGGCCCAAGCGCCCCCAGAGATCGCCCAGGAGGCCCAAGACGGCCCCAAGAGGCCCCCAAGACGGCCCAAGAGGCCTCCAAGACGCTCAAGATGGCCTCCAAGACGGCCCAAGAGCCCTCCAAGACGTCCTCCAAGAAGGCCCAAAAGGGTCACAATGGCCTCCAGGCGGCCAAGATTACCTTCAAAATGCCCACGTGTTCCCCGAAGGCTTTCCAAACCGATTCGGGGAACACATGGTCCGATAGCTTGGCAGGTCTGGCCTCAACGTTCGGCCACATAGGCGCTTCCACCAAGGCAGGGGGCGGCAATGATTCGCCGTAATTAGGCGTATTCGATCCGCCGCCCCCTTTTGATTTATCAAAGGGGTGCCTGGCGTGCCGAATGGTATGGTTTCGGTTCTTTTTCCAAAAGAACTCCCCCTGGGGCTTCGGCCCGTCCCACGGGGCACCAGGAAAGGCGCTCAATCCGGAAAAAAAAATCCTCCAAGATGGCCCACGATGGCGCCAAGATGGCCACGTTGGTCCAAGATGGCCTCCAAGATGGTCCAACATGACCCTCAAGATGCCTCCAAGATGGCCACGAAGGCCTCCAAGACGGCTCAGATGGCCCCAAGATGCCTCCAAGACGGCCCCCGATGGCCTCAGGACGGCCCAAGACGGCCCAAAAGGCCCGCAAGATACCTCTAAGACGGGCCAGAGGCTTCCAAGAGGTCATCCAGGAAGGCTCGAAGAGGCCGAAATCATTGATTTCTTTTGGGTTTTTGAAGGATTTTGGGCGCCTTTTCGGCTTTCCGACGGCCCGAGACAGCCCAAGAGGCCCCCAAGTTCACCCCGAGATCGCCCAAGAGGCCTCCAAGATGGCCCCGTGACGGCCCAAGAGACCCCAAGACGGCCCCAAGAGGGCCCCCAGACAGCCCAAGAGGCCTCCAGGACGCCCAAGATGGGTTCCATGACGGCCAAGATGGCCTCCAAGATGCCTCCAAGATGGCCAAGGTGGCCTCCAAGACGGCTCAGATGGCCCCAAGATGCCTCCAAGACGGCCCAAGATGGCCTCAAGACGGCCCAAAAGGCCCGCAAGAGGCCTCCAAGACGGCCCAGAGGCTTCCAATAGGTCCTCCAGGAAAGCTCGAAGAGCCCCAAATCACTGATTTTCCATAGGTATTTGAAGGATTTGGGCATTTGCTTCTTCTCGGCTTTCCGACGGCGCAAGACGGCCCAAGAGGCCCCCAAGTTCGCCCCAAGATCGCCCAAGAGGCCTCCAAGATGGCCCCGTGACGGCCCAAGAGACCCCCAGACCGGCCCCAAGAGGGCCCCCCAGACGGCCCAGGAGGCTTCCAGGACGCCCAAGATGAGTTCCAAGACGGCCAAGATGGCCTCCAAGATGCCTCCAAGACGGCCAAGATGGCCTCCAAGACGGCTAAGATGGCCCCAAGATGCCTCCAAGACGGCACAATATGCACCCAAGACGGCCTTAGATGGGCCCAAAAAGCCCCCAAGAGGCCTCCAAGATGGCCCAAGAGGCCTCCAAGAGGTCCTCCAGGAAGGCCCGAAGATACCCTAATCGCTGATGTTCCTCAGGTTTTTGAAGGATTTGGGCACTTGCGCCTTTTCGGCTTTTCGACGACCAAAGACGGCCCAAGAGGCCCCCAAGGTCGCCCCAAGATCGCCCAAGAAACCCCCAAGATGGCCCCATGACGGCCTCAGAGTCCCCCAAGACGGCCCCAAGAGGGGCCCAAGATGGCCTCATCGGCCTTCCGACGGCCCGAGACGGCCCAAGAGCCCCCAAAGATCGCCCAAAGATCGCCCTAGAGGCCTCCAAGATGGCCACAGAACGGCCCAAGAGGCCCCCAAGACGGCCCAGGAGGCCTTCAAGACGCCCAAGATGGCCTCCAAGATGGCCCTGGAGCATTCCAAGAGGGCCACAAGTTGGCCCAGAGAGGCCCCCCAAACGGCTTCCGACGGCATCAGGCGGGCCAGGAGCCCACCAAGACGGCCGAAGATGGCACTAAGATGGCCCAAGACGGCCCAGGAAGGACCAAAAAGGCCAAAATCATTGATTTTCGATGAGTTGTTGAAGGATTGTGGCATTTGTTTTTTCGATCTTCCGACGGCCCGAGACGGCCCAAGTGCCCCAAAGATCGCCCAGGAGGCCCAAGGCGGCCCCAAGAGGCCCCCAAGACGGCCCAAGAGGCCTCCAAGACGCTCAAGATGGCCTCCAAGACGGCCCAAGAGCCCTCCAAGACGTCCTCCAAGAAGGCCCGAAAGGGTCCAAATGGCCTCCCGACGGCCAAGATGACCTTCAAGATGCCCACGTGTTCCCCGAAGGCTTTCCAAACCGATTCGGGGAACACATGGTCCGATAGCTTGGCAGGTCTGGCCTCAACGTTCGGCCACATAGGCGCTTCCACCAAGGCAGGGGGCGGCGGTGATTCGCCGTAGGCGTCTTCGATCCGCCGCCTCCTGTTGGCTTGCCACAGGGGTGCCCAGCATGCTAGACCCTTTCGGTTATGGTTTTAGTTTTTTTTCCAAAAGAACTCCCCCTTGGGCTTCGGCCCGTCCCGCCGGCCACCCGAAAGGGATCTCAATCCAAAAAAAAATCCTCCAAGACGGCTCAAGATGGTCTCCAAGATGGCCACGTTGGCCCAAGATGGCCTCCAAGATGGTCCAAGATAGACTCCAAGTCCGCCCAAGATGGTCCAACACGGCCTCCAAGACGACCCAAGAGAGTCCAAGATACCTCCAAGTTCGCCCCCAAGAAGCCTCCAAGACGGCCCAACACGACTCAAGAGGCCTCCAAGAGGTCCTCCAGGAGGACCGGAAGAGGCCAAAAGGTAGAGGTATGGATGTATGGAGGAATGAGCAGGAGGGGGAAGAGGAGGAGGAGGAGGAGGAGGTCGACGAGGACGTGGGCAGCTGACTCCTCTTCTGTGGAGTGCGCTGGAGAATGCTTTTGGCTGCGCGTCTGCCAGTGTTCACTTTGTCAAAACGGGCAGCCCGGGACAACTCCGCGGGCGCCCAACTGCTGTGGGTTATGGAATGCGGGGTCTCCACGATGCGCAGTCTAACCATGTTCAGACTATCGCAGAGACACCGCTCCCTCGAATGGTGCCTCGGACTCCTCATCACAAACGCTCCGAAGGGTCACTTTCTCTAAAGGCATCCGCGAGAAATAGTCGACGCCCGTTTTATCGTCCATACTGACGTGCCCCTCCTGCATACCGTCAATTTGATATACATATGTCACAGCGTTCCCCTCAACGACGGGGTTGCAGGGCCCCCACCCGATCTGATGCAAGGTGCTCGTGTAGTTGGTTGCCTTCAGGGGGACGGGCCAGAAGTTCGTTTCGAGGCGGTCGTTGAAGAGCTCGAGGACCTGCGGGAACGTACTCCACGAGCCCACGGCCAGGTGCCTCGCGTTGATGATGGCGCAGGAGTCTTCCTCGAGCGACTCACTCTGCACGGCGAGCTTGGTCCCCAGATGCTCTCGCAACACCGAGATGCACGGGTGCGACATGTCCTTCTGAGTTATGACGCGGGCCGACTGGAATCCGTGGTCGGCGAGGACCTTCTTGAAGAAGCTGCACGACGCGTACATCGCGTACGGGGACACCTGCGTCCTGTTTGCGAAATTCCTCGCGTCCCCGTTGCGCAGGTGTATTGTCAGCTCACGGATATCGTGGGCGTCGTCCTGCCGGGCACGCTCCTCCATGCACGCCTGACGCCAGTTGTCGCTCATGAGGGGCCGCAGGTGCTGCGCCGCTGTCTGGCGGAACAAGCTCTTCGTCACAGCCAAGCAGCGGCCGAAGAACGACTTCATGTTGAGAAAGTTGCAGTCGAGCTTCAAATCAGGGCGTGGCGTGATCTTGATCTCCTTGGGAAGATTCAAGATATCAAACGCCCTGCAGGCCTTGGACTTGTCGTGACACGCTACCTCTTTGGCCTCGGGCAGGACCAGCGTCGATAACCCCTCCATCTGACAGAACAATATCGCGTTCACCAGCTGAATTATGTTGTTGCCCATTCGCCCGTACCACGTCTTCAACGCGATCGACCCTTGTTTAGCGTTGATGACCACATCACCTGACGGCACGTCTTCATCGTCGGCGTCTATCTCCTCCCCACTCGCCTGTGGCGTCCATTCCTCGCGCTTCACACCCTTCTCAGACCGTTCCAAGCTGACGCGGTCCGCCGCCGAGGCGTCCAAGATCTGCACGCCTTGTGAAATTGAGAGGAAAGTCACGGTAATGACAGCGCGGACGGCGGCCATCCTGTCACGACAACATGGAAAAAAAAACAGTACTTCACTTCAGCATACAGCTTGAGCCAAAATGGCTACGGAGGTTTTTGAGGGATCTGGGCATTTGTTTCTTCTCGGCATTCCGACGGCTCAAGACGGCCCAAGAGGCCCCCAAGATCGCCCCAAGATCGCCCACGAGGCCTCCAAGATGGCCCCATGACGGCCCAAGAGGCCCCCTAAGACGGCCCCAAGGGGGCCCCAAGAGGCCTCCAAGACGCCACGATCGCCTCCAAGACGGCTAAGATGGCCCCAAGATGCCTCCAAGACTGCCCAAGATGCATCCAAGACGGCCTAAGATGGCCTCCAAGATGCCTCCAAGACGGCCACGATCGCCTCCAAGACGGCTAAGATGGCCACAAGATGCCTCAAAGACGGCCCAAGATGCACCCAAGACGGCCTTAGATGGGCCCAAAAAGCCCCCAAGAGCCTCCAAGACGGCCCAAGAGGCCTCCAAGAGGTCCTCCAGGAGGGTCCGAAGATACCAAAATCATTAATTGTCCATCGGTATTTGAAGGATTTGGGCATTTGTTTATTATCGGCATTCCGACGGCTCAAAACGGCCCCAGGAGGCCCTCAAGATCGCCCCAAGATCGCCCACGAGGCCTCCAAGATGGCCCCCTGACGGCCCAAGAGGCCCCCTAAGACGGCCCCAAGAGGCCCCCAAGAGGCCTTCAAGACGGCCAAAGTGGCCTCCAAGACGGCTGAGATGGCCCCAAGATGCCTCCAATACGGCCCAAGATGCATCGAAGAAGGCCTCAGACGGCCCGAGAGGCCCCCAAGAGGCGCCCAAGACGGCCCAAGAGGCCTCCAAGAGGTCGTCCAGGAGGGCCCGAAGAGATCAAAACCATCGTTGTCCCTTAAGGTTTTGAAGGATGTTGGCACTTGTTCCTTTTCAACAGCGACGGAGAGACCATACAGGACCTCGAAGTCCACAAGCGATCCCCCCAAGACGGACAAGATGGCCTCCCAGACTGTCTCAAGACGCCTCCAAGACGGCCAGCGTGGCCGAAGATGGCCTCCAAGATGCGTCCAAGATGATCAAGATGGCCCCACGAAGCCCCAATATAGTTCAAAAGTGGTTTCCAAGACAGTCCCAACATGCCTCCAAGACCGCAAAAAACGGCCAAACAAATACCCAGAGTAGCCCAAGAGGCTCCCAAGAGGCCTCCTCCTCCCTTCTCCTTCTTCCTCCCTTTCTTCTCCTTCCTCCTCCCCCACCGTGTTCCCCGAACGCTTTCCAAGCCGATTCAGGGAATCTGTCGATCCGCGGGTCGAGAGCGCACCTCTTCCGGTCGAAGCTAAGCGGGCCGCGCACATTTTGAATTAACGAGAGGGGGCAAGGAGGGGCCTCACATCAAGGCCAGGAAGGGGCAAAGCCCCAGAATCAGGCGGTGCCGAAGACGATGCGCTGGCAAAGGAACGCCTTGGAAGAGAACCGGGCGGCGAAGTACCAGAAGAAGCAAAATGCTGTGGTTGGTGGTGCCGTCAACGGCGCGTCTTACACCAGCCTCAAGTAGCGGCAGGAGAGGACTCGCCTTGTATCCTAGAGGCGACGACCAGGGAAGGTAGGGAGCATCGCTGAGCCGAAATGCAAAGTTGTGCCACCGAACAGGATGCGGGAGCAGGGCCGTGGTTGTGCAAGGTGCCACAGATCCACGGCGCGGGAGCCACCGTCTGAGGCGCGGCAGCCAGGACATGCCAGGCAGATGCCGCATATGACGACCGACAGGGTGCCCGTGTGCTGCAGGGTGGAAGCCTGCCCTGCAGTGGCAAACGCGTGGGATCGGGCCGAAGCCGCGCTCTGCGCTACTGTTGTCCGCGGTGCCCAGGGCCGGGCCAGGGCCGCGCTGCGCCCAGGACCGCGGGGCCGCCGAGGCGGCAAGGTGCGCGCGAGTGCCGGGCACTGGGCCGAAGCCGCGCAGTGCTGGGCGCGGCCGCCATGCGGGAGGGGGGGTAGCGAACGGGGAGGGGGAAAGCGGGCAGGGAGGAGAAGGGCCGACCAGGCGGGCCAGCCAGCGCCAGGGCAGCCCCGCGCCGGCAGCCGGGCGTCACCGCCAGTTGCCGGAGGCAGGCGGATCCTGCAAAATCAGGGGGGACTAACCGTCCAATGTTCAAGTAAAGGGGAAGGAGGGCGGGGGAGGGCAAGTTGCCGAAGGCGCCGAACAGGTCGCACTCGAAGAAGAGCGCCGTGATGCGTTGCCAGGGACAGGAGGGGCGGTTCGGACGTGGTGCCCGAGGTCAAGACAATCGTTAGAAGCATTGAGGTGCGTCAGCGCTTGGGCGCTGCATTCCGTGCCAGTGTCCGAGGACCCGGAGCTGCGTAGCGGGCCGCCCCCCGCGCCCGTTGTCTTTGGCCGTATCCTGGTTCCGCCAGATTCCTGATACGATGTCGCAGTTGCTGCGGGATCAGGGGGGACTAACCGCCCCATCACCAGGTGCGCAAGAGGAGGGGAGGAGGGGGAGACAGGGCCAGACGCCGTAGAAGGCGACAAACAGGTCGCACCCGACGAATAGCGCCCAGAGGCCTGCCAAGGACAGAAGGGGCGGTTGGTTCGGCACCCTGGGCGGCGGCGTCAGGGGGAGCGTTCAGGGCACGTCAGCGCCTGGGGCCCTTTCCGGTCCAGTTGTCGGTGTACCCAGAGCTGCGTGCTGGGCCGCCCCCGCGCCCCTCGCCTTTGGCCACCTCCCGCTTCCGCTGGAACTCCTGCCACAGGGTGTTTTCGCGGCCCCAGTCGACGTAGACGCCCGCGTTCCGGGACCAGGCGCCCACGTCGTAGCGGCTGCGTGCCATTTCATCCAGGAAGCGGTCGATCATGTCGGGCTTACAGCAGGACGGGTCGAACTTGACTTGGCCCCTGGTCTTGCCCTTTTCCTGGCCCACGTGCCTGTACCAGGAGTGCCAGGCTGCGGTGAAGTAGTAGCCCCCCTCGCCCTTCAGCCTTTTCAAGTGGGCGGCCGCCGTCTCGCCCGGGCGTCTCGGCCAGCTGGCGCGGCGGTCTTCCCAGTGGCGGTTGTGGTCAGGGCGGCGGCGCTTATCCTTGTTCTGTTCAGGGTTGCGGCGATCGTCGCATCGCTGCCAGGAGCCCCACCCTCCGCTCCCGTCGCGATCGCGGTCTCGGTCGCGGTCGCGCTCTCTGGCTCGGCCCCTTATCGCCGGTGCCCCTGGACGGGCACCGAGCCGTGCTCTCGCATCGGCCCCAGAGACCCGGCCCACTCCCCCTGCCGCGCGCGCCACCGCACTCGCGCGGAGGATGGGGGTCGGGCGCGGTGCGACCGGCACCTGCGGCCGCAATCTGGAGCGGTGTGCGCGGGGCGCGGGCGTCGGCGCTGGTCACCGCCGGCTCGCCCTGTCCCGTGGACCCGTCGGCCTGGCGGGCCTGGCGCGGCGCGGCGGTGCCGCGTTCAGGGCTGCTGCGCCGCACCTCCCGGAAGCTCGTCCCGATGTGGACCTGCCGATGTGCTCCAGGGTCTGGGGAAGGTGAGACCGCTTGGACTACGCCAGCGGCCTCCGCCAGCCTCTGAGCCGGATCCTCCTCCTGGTCTTTGGAGGTGTAGTCGGGGATATCCTCCTTGGTGTGGTCGCACGGCGGCGGCTCGTGCGCGGGGTCCCGTGCGACATCCCGTGGAGCGCGGGACTGGGGCCTGGACTTGGGCTGAGCCCCCTCCGCGGACGCCGCTGCGACGGTTCCAGGGTCGGCGCCGAGCCAGCAGCTGGCAGGGGCCGATGGCGCCTGCGGTGCTTGCGCCTTGTCGGGGGCCCCCTCCAGGAAGGCGGCCGCGCGGCTCGCCGCACTGCCGCGTAGGATGTCGGCGCGTAGCGTCTTAGTCCCAGCACCCCAGATTTCAAGCCACTCGTTGCCTGTTTGGACGACCAGGAATCGTTGCCCGCCCTCCGTGCGGATCTGCACGTCGCGGATCGGTCCGAATACTGCTCCGTCCAGGGGCTACGCGAACAGGGAGGGGCTCGGTGCTCTGCGCCGCTGCAAACCACCTGGCTCGGGGGAGGGTGTCGTTCCGGATGACCGCGTAGTCGCCGCCCACGATATCTGGGCTGTCAATCATGATCGGGCGGGAGGGGGCCTCGAGGGGTTTGTCCGGGACTCGTCCTTGCCGCCGGTCGCGGTCGCGATGCGCGCGCTCCAGGCGGGAATCAGGGACTGCGATGACAACTGGTGGGGCCCCCGCGGACTTGGCAGCAGCGGGGCGCGCCCTGGGTGGGATCGAGGCCGGCTCGCTGTCACTCGGCGCGGGCGGTGGCGTTTCCGCCGCTGTCTGCGGGGCGGCTGCGGTGTCCCCGTGCCGCTCAGGGGCGCGCGTGGCGCAGAGAGGCTGCGCGCGCTGGGTCATAGGCTGGTAGAAGAGCAGCCCCTTGTCCACGGCTCTGACGTCGGCGGTCGCTACGAATGCCTCCAGGACCGGTCGCGAGTAGGCCAAGGGCGCGGGGCCGAAACTCACGCGGCTGGCGCGGATGCGCTGCTCCCATTGCGCGCCAAGGTCGCCGCCGCCATTGCCTGCGCCCGCCGTCAGGAAGCTCACCAGGTGCACGAAGGCGGCGCGGTCGTGGTCCCATTGCCCCTGCGGGGAGAAGGTATCAGAGACGACCTCTCCATAGACCCAGCTCAGGAACTCGTCGTAGGCCTCTGCGCCCCATCCGCTTGGGTCCGAGCTCCGCGCCCGGGCGCGCCCCGTCTCGGAGGCCCCCTGCGAGGCCCAATTGGTCCACTGTCGGTGGTGCTGACAAGCCAGAGTGACATGTTGCTGTATCACTTCACGCTGCAGGCAGCCCAGGGCGGCCGCGTCGCTCCCAGACTCGAGCCCCGCGATGGAGCGGGCCGTCAGCTCGGGGCCGCTGGGCGGGCCCACGGCGGGGCGCCCCAGGCTCTGGACGCGGGCCCTGGCGCCCTCAGGGTCGGCCGCGGCCTGCCCCACGACGGGCTCGCGGAGCCGGCTGGGGACAGGGTGCAGATCAAGGGCCGCCGCGTCCCGTGCCAAGCACGGGCAGGCCTCCACCGCATGCTGGCCCAGCTGCACGACGTAGGCGAGTAGCTGCTGTCGGTGCGCCAGGGGCGGGTAGCGCTTGGTGAGGGCATGGTCGGCGCAGCATCTCTCCCAGCTGTCGCTCATTCCGCCTTGGCCGACCAGCCACGCCACCACGTGCCCAAGGAAGCACTGCTCCGCGTCGAATGTCCAATGTGGCCAGTCGAGCAGGGAGTTGTCGGGGATGGCGCCTTGGGGCCAGATCGCGCGGAGGACCTTTTCGCAGGTAGTTGTCGGAGAGCAGCTGCTGGCTGCATACTGCGGCGTGGTCGCCGTCGTCGTCCAGGGCGGTGTCGACCAGGTGTCTATAGTGCTGATCTACCCCGAAGCCCAAGTGTCGCAGGTACCAAACGTGTGTGCGTAGGCCATCTGGCCCTAGGTCGCCCACGCAATTGGTGGGCCGAACGGGCGTGTTGGGCCGAGCCCATACAGGTATCTGTGGAACCCACCTGCGGAGGGCTGTACGGGGGCTGTTGGACTGATCGGTGGGCGCCAGGCGCCGGTCCTTGCTGGGCCTTGGGCTGCATGTGGGGTCAGGGGTACGGGTGTTGCGCCCGTCTGTCAGGGGGGCGTCGTCCTGCTGGGGCCAGCCCCTGGTCGCAGGCTGCGGGGCTCGCTGTGCTGCCGCGCTGGTAGCTGCGTCTGTAGGTTTGGCCTCGCCGCTGCCTGCGCCCCCAGCGTCCGGGCTCTCATATTTGCCACGACCCGTACGTGCGTGTGCCTGGCCGTCATCCTTCGCGTCCAGGCGCGTCGCTGTCGCTCGTCATTCGGCCGAGGCGGCGGTGCGCCGCGAAGGCGCTCCTGGTTGGCGCGCGCCTCCTGATCCCAGGCGGCAGCCCGCCGTTGCACGCCCTGCCGGCCGGGGCGCAGTGCGACCCCCGCAGGGGCGGCAGGGATTCCGGGCAGCGCGGCGAGGGGCTTGGCTCCGTGGCCAGGGTATACCGCAGGGCCGTACATTTCGAGCACGCGTCGCACTGCGGACGGGGCCGTATCCGATTGGTGGATCAGGCAGTCCTCGCAGTACCAGCCTGCGTGCCAGCGCTTGGACAGGAACATCTCCTTCATGAGCTGGACCAGTGGAAACCCATGGACCAGGGTTAGGCCAGCGCGGAGGCCTTCAGGGTCAGCGGCGTGGCCATACATGCCGGGGATGGGCTGTCCAGACTGCCACCTGTGCCCTTCTGTGCCGGGCGGGCAGCCGTCGCACCGCCAAATGCCGACGTTGCTCGTGTGGAACAGGGAGATATGAGGCGGTCGTCGTTTGAGTTGCTGGCTGGTAGCGCGGTACCCACATTGAGCGGGTTCATGTCGCCGTCCAGTGGGACCAGGAGCTGCTCCAGGGGAGTGTCGCCCGTGGGTGTCGGCGTTGGGCAACGTCCAGGCAGGGCACACGTGGTGCGCACCGGCATGTCATCGGGGCGATCGTTGATACGTCTGACCCGCTTCGCCCAGGAGGCAGATGAGGAACTTCTTGTCCCGCAGGTCGGCCCCCGCCTCGTGCGTGGCCAAGATCAGCTTCACCTCGGCTGCGATCTCGGTCCGGAACTTATGGAACCAATGCGCGTGATCCGTGGTTGTGACCTCGCCTTCCGGGATATTGTACGCTGCGGCGAACTTAGCGACGGGGGTGATCTTCCTGGCAGCGTTGCCCTTCACCTTGTCCTCGTGCGCGAGGCGCACGGCCAAGCGCGGGAACACGTCGCTACAGTTCGGAGTCAGGTTCTCCCCGATCTGCTCAGCCAGGGTGCCCATGGAGCCGCCGGTGCCACCGAAGCACCCCACGTCCCATCCTGGGGCGAGGCACGACATGTAGGCGCCCGCGATGCAGGCCGCGACTTTGGCCTTACCTGTGCCGGGCGGCCCGTGGCACAGGGTGAGTGAGTTCTGGGTCGCAAGCACGCAGCGACGCTGGCCTTCGTTGGTTCGGTGCTGGTCACAGGTGCGGCTAAGGTGATGCTCCCGCGGGACAGGCAACAGTCGCTGAAACACGCAGCCGGGGGACACGTCAGCCTGCTGGAGTGTCAGGGGCGGTTCGACCGCTCGTCCGCTGGCGCCGGGCTGGTCAGGGTCGTCAACCTTGCGTTCCAGGGTGGCCGAGGCCTGCGCAAGCAGTCGATCCGCTGCCACACCTTGCGCGGGCACCGACAGAGCGCTGGCCTTGTTGTCGTGATCCTCGCGTCGGAAGACGATCGCCTAGACGATGGGCGGGAAGGCGGTGCCCCACAGGGCTGCCCTCTCGCACCCGGCCGAAAAGAATTCCCGGATCGCGGCATTGACCTTGTTGAATTGGGCCATCCTCGTGGTGCGGTCGACTCTGTAGAAGGGTTGGCCAGGAATAGGTTTCCTGACGGTGGCGTCGCTGTCGTGGAAGGGCCCGTGCTTCTTGGCGCCGTGGTGGACCAGGGCTATGCCAAACGGGCAGCTGCGGTCAGCGCCCGAGACTTTGGCGCCAGGGGCTGGGGGCCAGACAAGGGGTTATCTCAGCAAAGAAATCCACCGTTGGTGAGGTCTTAGAGACCATGAGGGGATTGGGGGTGCCGGATACCACGTCGCGTTCCGCCCATTCCATGGCCCACCTCTTGTCCCACAGGAGTAGGTAGCATTCGCTTTGGCCTTCTCGCTGGCCTCTGATCCGATCATGCAGTTGATATGTGCCCTGGCGACCTTTGAAATGCTCTCCACGCGAGAAGCAGGGGAAGACCTGCACGTCCAGAGCGCAGGTGGTCTTGCTGGCGATGGTCTGACGGGTCGTCGTGGTGCCGTCGTCAGGGGGCTCTACGTCCGCATAGAACTGGGTAAAGAAGACTCTTCTGAGCTCCTTGCCGCATGTCTGCAGCCTCCGCATCCAGTCTGACTGCAGCGGGACTGCTCCAGGGACGGGTCCGAGGCAGGGGCGCGACGCAGCGCTGCTTTTGACCATGCACCAGGGGGCGCTGCAGATGCTCTCGACTTTCTTGGCGAGCTGCGTGCGCCGTTCTTCGATGACGGGCGCCCCTGGCGAAGGTGGGGCCGGCGTTCCGGCCTTGGCGGGGCCTCTGGCTGGATCCGGGTAGCTCCCGGAGCCGCTAGGGCCGGCTGAGGAGGACGCGGCAGGGGGGGGCCGGGGAAGGGCTGATTGCACCGCGGGCGGAGGCCCGGGAGGGGGCGGCGGTACGTCGGCAGACGGTCCAGCCGAAGAACTGGACGCACCCCGCATGGCCAAGGAACCGGCCAGCGCTTGCCCTGCGTCGCGGAGCTCCTGCTCCTTCGCCTGTTCTTTGGGGCTGGTGGCCTTGGTCCAGGGAAATCGCACGTCCTCGTTGTTGATCACCAGCACCAGTGGGGGAGTGTAGTCTGGCCCGTCGTAGCACCCAAGAAAGCCGATCGGAATCCAGTCCCAGTCGGGCTCGTAGACGCAGGGATCGGCAGGGGACATCTCGTCGTCGTGGCCCCAGTCCCAGCACCAGCCTGGATACGGCACCCGCGGGGTGTCCGGCGTGGCTTCCCCCTCGGTCATGCCCCAAAGGTCGCCCCCCATCATGACCCGCTGGGGATCAGGGAGACCGTGGGGAGCTTCTCCTTCCATCTACATTGCGAGCTGGGTCTGCCTGCGCTGCCCCATGTGCTCGGTGGACGCGAAGTGGTGCTGGTCGTTGACCGCCTCGCCGCATTCGTCGCAGAGCCAGCCCCAGTGTCCACCGCCATTGTTGTCGTCCATGTAGGTCCAGCGAATGCCGGGGGCCACGCGGCACTTGAACACGATGCGCCCAAGTGCGTTCTTGAGTGGTTGTCGGCGGCAGGGAGCGGCGCGCGGCCAACTGGCCACGATCTTGGCCTTGGCCGCCATGGGGAATCAGGGGGGCAAAAGAAGCCCAACGTTCGGGTAGTAGCGGATACAGGGGGCAGCGCCCCCGACCTTGGCGGGGGCGGAGCGAGCGGAGAAGACGAAGAAGGGGAATTAGGCACCACCTCTATTCCTGCTATCCCTGCTGGCGCGCGACTCGAGCGCGTCAATTGCCGCGGGGATGTTTGGGGCGGGGAGCCCGGCTAAACTAGGGTCGGGGAAGGCGCATGGCACGTCGTAGGTGGGCGCGGCGTGCCACACAATCCAGGTGGACACGGCGGCGTGCCCCGCCTGTCTGAGGCCATCGGCCCAAAAGACACCCAGGGCGGGGAGCGCGTCCGCAGCCTTGTTAAGCCGTCTTCTGACGGCCTGCCAAGTGAGACGCCATCCCTCGGCGGCCAAGGGACGGAGGCCTTGATCTATCTGTGCACAGAGGTGCAGTCTCCGGCATCGACCCGCGCCGGCCCCGTACCAGACGGCGGCGAGGTTGTCGCCCGTCGCCCACGATTCTGGCGGCGCACGCGCCAGCGGTGGACGCATCTAAGGCGTCCAGTAGGCCGAGGCGGGCCGGGCAGCCGGTGGTCTCACCGACTTGAGCGCTGTCCGAGCTGGGGATGGCGACCACGCAAGAGGCGATCCTTGTGGGTGGCCCGCCGGAAGCCGGGTGGTGCCACAGTGTGGCACCAGCTCCTGCCACCTTCGCCCTGCCCGCAATGGAGCGGGCCCCGCCGTCGAAGGTGACCTCGTACGGCCACTGGGCGCGGTCCTGATCCGGAATGGGCGAGTCGCTGACGGTGACTTCCTATCCGTGCGTCAGGGGCTGGGTGGCTACGAGGATAAGGCAGTGCCTCGCGCAAGTCCTACAGAAGGTGCCTGTCCAGTGGGCAGTAGGGCTGTCCCCGGTGACGCGTGGGCACTGGAGCCATCCAGGCCCGGCCAGCAGCCACCCTGCGGTCGCGCGGGTGGACCGGAGGTGCAGGAGGTGCTGGCCGGGCAGGACTGTGCCCGTGACGGCTGCCAATCTCCTACAGTCGCCGCCTGCCCGGTCGGCTAGCCGCGCGCGGTGTAGGGTCGCGGAGCCATGTAGGGAGCAGGGTGGTAGGCCGTGTGGCATACATCCAGGGCAAGCGTTGTCAGGGCGCGTCCAGACGCTGTCTACGTCGGCGCCTGGCACGGAGATGTCCACGTCGTCGTCCAGGGGAGCGTCGCGCGAGCGGTCGACCATCATGCCGGAGCGGATGAGCTGCGCAGCAGTGTCTGCATCCAAAAGGGGGTCTGCCAAGTGCAACGGAGACCTGGTGCAGGAAGACAGCGAGTGTCCGCGCATGGTCGCCAGGGGAGAGGATGACGTCGGGGAGGAGGGAGCGCTTTCGGGGCACACCAGGAGCCACGCCAGCGCCACAGCCAGGCACCAAGTCCAGAGATGCTCGCTGCCGGCCCCCCCCCCCGCCGCACAGGGGGCAGCCGCCGCATGAGCTAGGATCGGGAGCGGGCCTCGCACCACGAGGGCCACAGGCGCTGCGGGCGTTAGCTGCCAGGACGTGGAGGCGATCCGGTAAGGCGTGCTGCGGCAGCAGGGGCCACTTGGCCTGGGAGCCTGCCCAGTGGCCCAGGCAGCGATTACACCAGGCAACACCTCCGTAGTGAGACGAGGCGGTGTGCCAGACGCTGCCAGCTTCGCATTGACATGCGTTGCACTGGTGGGGGAACTGGTCCTGGGCGCTTTGCCATCTCGCGTGCCCTGAGAGACCGTTGGCGAGGAACTTGGGAATGTGGTAGGCGGCGGTGAAGTCTGCGGCCCGCGCGAGGATATCCCATTCCCTTTCGTGCCCGGGCGCCCATCTGCGTCGGCGGCTGACCCCAGCGAACCAGTCGCTGGCCGTGGTACCGCACTGCTGCGCCCAGGCGGCTGCGTAGAGTGCGCGCCCTAGGAGGCGGCCCCTCGGTAGGTCTGGACGGGTAGCGTGCGTGGAGATAATGCTGGCGGCCTTGGGCAGCGTGAGAGTCTTGGCGCCCCTCCTGGGTCGGGCTGGCGGCGCGGCGTTGCCGCTTGCCCACCTGACTAGCTTGTTCCACCTGGTCAGGGAGCGTCGCTTGGCAGGTGCAGGCCCCCTCGCGTCTTCCCGCGCGCGCGCGCCAATGCCGAGATGCTGCGAGCCAGGGCTACAGGGCACTTGGAGCAGCCCGCAATCTGATACAGGAAGCCCAGGCCCGTGACGATGTGGTCAGGTGCCCAGTGAGTACCTGCGAGCCCGGCTGCAAGGCGAAACTGGGCCTTCATGGACCCCTCGAGGGCTGGGGATGGGGGAACGTAGTGGGCGGGCGAGGTAGGGGATCAGGGAGGCTATATACGCGCTCCATGCCGCCGCACGCCGGCCAGGTGAGGCGCGCGCGCCGATGAGCGCGAGGGTCCTGGTCCGCATCTGCCCCATGGCCTTTCCCAAGGTGCCGGTGATCATGGCGTCCACTTGCGCTGGCGTCATGGTTCCTCGTCGACGCGTCGGCGACCGCGCGCGAGACGACCGTGGCCCCCAGGTACGGCCACTGTGACCTGACACAGGACGACCCTAACGGGGAGTGCATCATGATGCGCTTCCACCAGGCGTGGCTGGCGGCTGGAACGAGGGCAGTCTTGAACGTGCACGTGCATCCTTGCTGCCAGATCCAAGCGCCCTGAGTGCCATCAGGGCCGAGCTCGAAGGTGAGTCGCCGCTTCGCCAGTTCAGGAGTTAGGCCTATCACCATTGGCGCTCAGCTTGAGTGTTGTTTGATGTGCAAGGGGAGGGATGCGCACGCTCGGCGGAAATTGGTCGGCGCTGCTGGTAGCACGAGTCCTCGACAGGCGTGGACGTCGACGCAGAGCCCAGCCATGCGCGAGGCCCACGGGAGCAGAATGGCGGTGCGTAGGGCCTGTTCAGCCGTGGTTAGGAGGGCGGCCAGGTCACCCACGCATGGCGGGCGCCTGTCGCCCGCGGCGGCCGCGGTCGCCTCTAAGATCGGGCCGTGCGCCATGCACCATAGCAGGGCAGAGGCGGTGCCTCCCATGCCTATGGAGCGGAGTAGGCGTCTCCTGGGTCCAGCGTAGGCGCCTTTGCACGTCTGAACGTCTCTGCACTCGACGAGGGCCATGAGGGCGTGTCTAAGCCAGGCTGGTCATCGCCAGCGCCCTAACAGCTCCTCTAACCATTGGAGGGGTAGTCTCTCGAACGCTTTGCCTTGGTCGGCAAATAGGGACGCCGTCGCCGTGGACGGGGGGGCCCGGCCACCGCTTCCCTGATGCAGGCGTCGACCAGCGGGCCGTAGGCCACACGGAAATGGTGCCAGGCGGCGCCTGGGGGAGGGTTGAGGCTGGGTGTCTTGCCAAGGTGGTCAGTGGCCGCTGTGATGTTGGGCCCACACTGCCCCCCCCACCTTGGCGGCCTGGTCCCGGGCGAGTTGCGGCTCGACCAGGGGACGAGCAGGTCTGCCAGGGACGCGCCGAATAGGCGCCGCATGCAAGTGGGAAGCTGAAGAGGGCGCAGGTCGTTGGGGCGCTCGGCGTCTGGGATCTTGAGCATTCACACTAGCAGGTCCCAGGAGGGGCCGAGGACCTGCTCTAGGCGCCTTGGGTCTCTGTGGGCGGTGTGCCAGGCCTGGGCCAAGAGGCAGGCGACGAACCTGGCGCCCGGGTGGTAGGCCTCGCACAGTGCTCCGTCGATGCCAGGTGCGCTCCCTGCGGGATTCAGGACAAGGGCGGCCAGTCGCCCCCATTGCGGCGCTGGGAGGTCGGGGAGCTGGGTGGCGCGGCCGCCCACGAAACAAGAATCCAGGAAGCGCGCATAAGCTGGCGGCAGTAGCGGCACCGACTGCCAGATATCTGCTCTGCTGTTCCATAAACCTTTGCCATGCCAGGGGCAGCGTCGTGCCAACACTCGTCAGGACCCCGCACCCCTCGTAAGGAATGTGACTTATTGAAGATCTCTCGGCCTATTCGATAGCGCGGTGCTACTTAGCTGGGCCCTCTCGACGCCCGCACCGCGTTGCCGTGGGGTGAGCTGGACCGCCCGCCGTTGGGCCTGATCCGCACGCCATCTGGCTTCTCAGACGGCCGCCTCATCAGGGGTCAGATCGCCGCCGCTCCATCCTGCACTCGTCAGCCATGCAGCCAGGGGCCCCGTTGGTCTGAACGTCGCGGTACTAGTTGCGGCTCTTCGTAGCTGCACGCCCACCATGGGAACCTGACGGCGCCTGGCCCAGCTTTTCCACCAGGAAGTGATCACGGCAGTAAGGGCGTCGCGCCCGTGCTCGGCCAGAGCCTCAAGCAGGGGCGGGGCTCTGTCCGTGACTATTGGGACAGGATCGTCGCGGCTGTCGTCCTCGTGGTCAAGGTCGCGTCTGTCATCGGCTGGGTGCTCGCCCGGGAGGTCGCCCGGGGAGGCCGGCCGGGTCCAGTCGCTGGGTTGGACGAGGCCTGTCAAGTCTACCTGTGGCACCTGGAACATCATTTCCAGGATGTTGCAGCGCCGCCGTAGATCGTCGCGCGCCTCCCCGGGGAGCGCATTGCATGCCCACGGCGCAAGGACGTCGCTTCTCCTGACCGCGGGAAGCGCGGACGGGTCGGCATATATCAGGGCGTGATCGGACAAGGATGTTTTCCATGCCTTGGAGATGCGATAGGACCCCGCCACTGTAGCCGGGCAGGCGAAGGTGTCGATTTGAGACTCGCAGTTGGCGCCGATGCGGGCGGGGCCGTCGGCGGGCGCGGGGTGGGAGGCGTGCCCGTTCAGCATTGAAACCCACGCAGCGAAGTCTTCGATCTCGCCGTCTCGTGGGCCTTGCCACTCCATGTTGATGCCCCCCCAGCACGCGCGAATGCCAGTCGGCTCAGCCACGGCGCCCGCTAGAGCGACCAGGACGTCTGAGCACCGGTCTGGCGGAAGGTAGACTGACACGACCCGGAGTGCATCATTCTGCTTGCGTATATTGACCGAACGGCGGAGTCGATAAGCTCGTACTCGCGGGAGAGAACGTTGGCGACCCCACCTGACCACCCACCGCCCGGCCCGAGGTAGGCCGGCGACGCGACAACGCGTCTTGCAGAGAACATGGTCGTCCACACGCCGACGTCGTGGTCGGACCAGTGCGTTTCCTGCAGGAGAGCTATGCGCTCGTGAGCGGACGCTTCGTTTCTGGTGGCCAGCTTGGCTTGGTCATGGTGCGCCAGGGTGCTACGTAAGTATCGAACGTTCCAGATCAGGAAGAAGGGCAGGAAAGAGTTGCGGGCGACTGCGAGAGCGCGGCGGAGGTCGTCAAGACAGTGTTGTCGACATAGATCGCCCCAGGTCGCCCGCCGTGGGATGGGGGCGTCGCTCAGGAGGGACCATAGGGTGCCCGGGCAGCGAATTGGAAGGAGATCGGCCTCCGCGATGGCTGCCCGGAGCGCGGCACTAGCGGCGCGCCACGTGCCGCTCCGCTTCCCTGGCATCGGGGAGTCGAGCCGCGGGGAGCCGAGCGCTGCGTGAACAGGGCGGGCTCTCCATTGGGAGTTAGGGGCTCCCCAGCATGCGGGTGACGGGCCCGCGAAGGTCACCATCTCTGATCATTTGCGTCTCGATGTCGTCCCGGAACGGGCTTCGCACCAGGACAGCGAAGGGCTTGTTCCTGCGCGCCTCTGCGCGGAGACGGACGAAGATGTCCGCCAGCTGCTGCTGTCTGGGGCAGGGTCGTCTGGGCGCGTCGCCTGTGCGCAGCCATTCCTTCAGGAAAGTGACCTGCTGGCGCCGCAGGCACCGGGGGTCGAAGCGCGTGCCGACTGCGTCGCACAGCTGGCGCCCCTCCAGTCTCGGGGCGGACAGATATGAGCCCAAGCCGATGGCACGGGCGCGCTCGCGCTCGCTTGGGGGGCGCAGTCTGCGCGCGCGTCCGCGATGCATGAGCCATCTGCCCCACACAGCCACAAGCGCTTCGTTGGAGTGTGATTCCCTTTCCTTGCCTGCGCAGACGATGTGGAAGCCTGCGCGCACCCCTCTCCATCCCCCTTCCCATGTTTCCAAGATGGTTCGGATACGTGCCTTGACCGTCTCCAGGCTGCCCAGGAACAAGCGCTGTTCGTGGTCCAGGTCGCGCAGCAGGTGCCGCACCCCGGTCTGGTACATGCTGAGCAGGATCTCGCCATGGTCCCCGCGTGCCGTGTCCAGGTGGGGACGATCCCGTCATGCCGGAAAGCCCACCGGGGCTCCCAGGGCGGGGCGATCCTCTGCGCCGTCTGCAGATCGCCTGGCTGTGAGGGAGGGAGGGAAGGATGCCAGCCAGGTGCGCTGTCGTGGTCCTGGGGCCCAGTCTGCGACGTTCATGACCTCGGCTAGGCCTGTCGGAAGATTACCGAGCGCCCCCCGCATGCTGTCGCGGAGCAGTCGCTGCATTGGGTGGACGTTTTCGCAGATCGGACGCGCGTAGATGTCGCTGCGACGCCGGGTGGCGCAGCACAGGGCAGGGGGCACCGCAAAGAAGTGCCAGGACAGCCGGCCCGCCAGCCCGCCCCATCTTCCATGGGACCCGGCTCTGGAGAGAATGTTGCAGGGGCTGCCTGCCAGTATACTAGCAGGAGGCATCCGACAGGAAGCGAGTCGACGAAACGGTCCCAGCGGGAAAGGCCGTCGGGGCCTTTCGTGAACAAATACCACACGTCGTGGCACGGCAAAGTGTGGGCGGGGCCTCCGTCCTGGGCACGCCCCCCGCCTGGGACGCGCCACAGGTCGGCGACGCGGGCTGCCAGGCCCCTGTCGATCTCAACGAAGGCCGAGCAATGGAAGGCGCCGGTTGCGTGCAAGTCCACGGCGAGCTGTCCTTGCGCCAGCCTCGCCGTACCTACGCCGTCGAAGAGAGATACGAGGGCGAACTTCGGCACGTTAGGTGCTACGGCGGTTGGCGGTAACGCTCGAGGCACCGGTGGGGCGGCGTGGTTAGCGCGTACCCATCGAATGCTGCCAGAGACGTCGTCAGGGAACGCCATGGGCTGCACCCTAGCGATCGCACCAGCACGCGTCAGGTCGCCCACTACGCACGATAGGGTGCGATGGGTCCAGGTGCCGTCGCGAAGGTAAGCTTGCATGAGCGGGTCCTGTGGTAGCACCGGGGCCACGCTGGTGCTGAGGTCGGTCGCGGGCGCTCCCAGGCGGCCAGCAAAACGTCACGTGCGTCTGGCGGAATCGCTGTTGATGTGTCCGGGTCAGCGCCGGTGGTGCCTTGGCGTCCTTGCCGCGCGCCCGCCGGCGGCACGCTAGCGCCGCCTCCTTGCCGTGGCCTCCTGGTCGCGGTGCTGCCAGCGCTGGGAGTCTGCGGGGCTGGCGCTGCAGCGGCCCGGGCGTGCTGCTGGGGAGCGGGCGGGTCCGTTGCGCTCTGGCCCGTTAGCGGCTGAGGCGCGGTCGCGCCTCTTGCTGGGGTCGTGGGCGGGGCCAGGCGGTGCCCCTCCAGCATCGCCGGTGCGCTTGCGCCCGGGGGTGGGCGTTGGCGGCCCCGGGGGTCAGCGGTGCGCGACCTCTGCCTCCCCCCATCGGGGTTGGCGGGGGCTGCGCGTCCAGGGCGACCCTGCGTGGGTGAGCTGCGCCTGTACGGGGGCCTCTGTGCGCGCAGTGCGGCCGGAGTGCCCGCGGCCGCCTGGATTGTGGTCCCGACGCCTGCTGAGGCCGGGCCTGGGAGCGCCGTCGTGATGTTTGGGCGTTCCTCTCGTCCTCCCAGGGCCGACTGCTGGCCGCCGACAGGAGGCTCGGTGGGATGGCGTGCCGTGCGCGACCTCTGAGCGTCGTCGTCAGTGGGGCTGTCGTGGGGCGCTCGTTGTAGATCTGGGTCGCCGCTCCCTCCTGGCACAGCCGACACCGAGGTGCTGGCCGCATGTGGCACGCAGGTCGCCTCTGCGCCGCCCTGATGTCTTGCGCCTGTCAGGGGGCCGTCGGGAGCGCATAGGAGCCCGACGAGGGAGAAGATGGCGGGGATATTCGCGTTGGCCTCGGCGGCGGCCGACCGGATGCGCGGGCCCCTTTCTTGCGCGGCGCCTCGGAGCAGGCTGAGGCAGAGCGCTGGGTGTAGGGAGTCCAACGGTTGAGATGGACCGTGGCAGCCGATCTGTCTGGCACGCTGCCGCAATCTGAGACGGGCGGAATCCAACGCCAGGGCACCGTTGACTCCGGCCGCGGAGACAGGGCTGACGATCCCGAAGCGCGGCGGGGAACCCGGCAGGCAGGCGGCGTGTCATTGGGCCTGGAGAGTCGATCGCGGTTGAGCTGAGGCCATGGCTCGACCATAGGGTCCTAGCGCGCATGCGTAGGATGTCGGTGGACGTTGCCCATGCGAGCCAGGTAAGCAGGTCGAGCCATGGGCATATGTCCCCTCCGTTCTCGCTGCCGACGATGGCGGTGGCTGCGTGGTTGTCAGGGTTAAAGCGGAAGAGCGAAGTGAGGGCGTTCGTCGCGTTGCCCGCGAGCCTATCCCAGTCGGCTTCGAGCGAGGGGTGTATGCCGAGACCCGTCGGCCCAGGCGCGCCTCTACACATTGGGTCGGTGGGGTCGGCCCCCTCGCCAGGGCCGAGCGCCGCTCTGGGCGCTGGTAGCGGGGGCGGGACCTCGCTAGCACGGCAGGAAGTTGTTTGCGCGGCCTCTCGAGCGCTGGCTCTGTCAGGGGGCGGTCCGGCGGCCACTGCTCAGTTGCACCCTGGGCAAGTGTTGTGAGCGGGCAACGGCTCAGCGAAGGCGAACATCGCCCCTCCAATAAAACAGTTTGGGCAGTGGTGCGCAGGACCGGCGGCGGTCGCTCGGCGCCCAGGATGAAGCGCGAGGGGGCGGCTCTCGTCTGGCGGGGACGTTGGACCGCGGTCTGGGGCCGTTGCTTCCGTGCTCGTCTGCTGCGGCTGCGCGTCTGCACCGCGAGCGTTCTGTTGGCGCGCCCTAGTGTTCTGGGGTTTGCTGGGTGCTGCGGGGTTGTCACCTGTGTCGTGAGCGGCGCCGTTGACGACCGTGGCGGCGGCCACCGTGGCGTTGTGGCCGCCCGCTGCTTGCGCGGCGATTGAGCGGCGCTCCCGCGGGCGGACCGCGCGCCGAGCGCGCGCCTGCTGGCGGGGGGGCCCGCCGCAACCTCCGCGCCGGTGGCTGCGTCGGGATTGGGTATCTGTCCGCCGGTGTACGCGACGGGGGCGGGGGCTGAGTTCGGGGCTGGTTGGTGGGCGGCTTGGGGGTGCGCGTCAACCTGCATGGGGTCGTCTTGCTCGTCCCCGTCCGCTTCCTCTCTCTGATCTCTGCCCCTCGTGCCTCGCCCTGGTCCCCCTCGCTGTCTGTCCGCCAAGTGTTGGTGGTAGACACGCTCCCATAGCGCTCTTAGGGCGTGCGCGGCGCCTTCTGCCATGCTGTGGGAAGTGAGCCCCTCGTCAGGGGACCGGGCGTCGCGCGCCCCTGGAATCGCCAGGTGTGGGCTGTGCCCGTCGAAGTCGGCGCCAGGTGGCTCCGTGGCCCACTGCGCGAAGGGGCCCATGCGGAGGGTCGCCTGAGCTCCGCCGTCAGCTGGTCGAAGTGGTCGCGATCCAGGTTGGCGGCTCCGATGTGCTGGAACAGCCAGCATACGATGCCCATGGCGTGCCTGAAATCGGTGATCGGCCTGCACGCTAGGGAGCGGTCAACTTCTACCCTCATCCTTGCCTCGATCCAGGTGGCCAGGGCGCGTTGCCGGCGCACTGGCAGCACTTCGGCAAACGCCCCGAGCGCGAGCTGCGCCGCCCTCAGAGCATCTGGGCAGGCCTCGACCAGTCCGTCTTCAGGGGGTGGGTCGGCCTGCGCACGCTGGAGCAGCACCTCTTGCATGTGGGGGTACTGCACAGGCCTGGCAGGGCCTGGGCGCGGGGTGGGGCGGCGCGTCGCGCTCGTGCCGTCCGCGCGGGGGCGGGGGCGGCCAGGCCCAGGGCGGTCGAGGTGGGCGGGGCGGGGTGGTCACATGTTCTTCGAGCGATCCAGACGTCGCCGACCACGGCCCCGGCGTGGATGTGCACGGGCGGTGCGTAGCCGTGCACGGCGGCGGCGGTCTCTGCCGCCGCCGGGAGACCGATGGTGCACCAGCCAGGCAGGGTGGGCATGTAGTTGGTCGTCTCTCCCGCAGCTCGGACCACCACGTGTCCGCCCGAGGAGACCGCCATGATGATGTACTCGCCTGGGCCCAGGCGGGCGTCGACAGCGCGGGCCCCACCGCGCTGCCCTCGGTCGAACACTACCAGGGGGGGCACCGCGGGGGAAATCGCCCGCATTGAGCCGATGGTCATCGACCCAGCCCGCGGTGAGCACAGAGGTCCGATCCTTGGGAGCGCATCCGCGGGGGCCGCGTCTAAGTCGGTGGCGGGGGCGGGCCGGGGTCTGATCAGGAGGCGGCATGCTCCACGCCCCACCGTTGCGCCCATCAGCGGGAGGTGCCGGCGGGTGGGCAGCCAGGGATCAGGGCACAAGCGTCGCATCTCGGTGCCCCCGACCTGCACTCCGTGTAGGTCCATTCTTGCCGCGGCGGCAACTTGCGGGTGCTCGGCTGCCCGTCGGCGGCCGCAACGCCTGGTCGAGCTGCCTCTCTCACGTAGTCGTCCAGGGCGCTCTCCGTTCCAGGGGCGCTCCTCATGGGCTCGCGGGCGCGCGCGGCAGGGAAGATGCGGATAAGCTGACCGCTTAGGGCGAGGATGCCGGCGGCGCCGAAGGCCGCCTCCATGGCCTGCTCTGCGCCCTCGCGTAGGACCACCTGCGCCATGTCGCGGCAGGCGTCGGCGCCAGGGTGCCAGGCGCGCACGCGCGCGACTGCCCAGACGGCGCTAGCGCCCAGGGTTTCTTGGACAGCGTGTCGTACCGCATCCAGGTCAATCTGGCCCACTGTGGCGGCGTTCCAGCGTAGGTGGGATCCTAGCTCCGGGTCGACCGTGCGCACCAGGGAGGGGCCTCCCGCCCAAGGGTCAGCCATGGTGATCCGACGCGGTGCCACCGCACCTGGCTGCCCGTTGCTGGCCAGCGCCGCGGACACACGCGAGCGGATGTACCGCATGATGGGGGCCGCCGCGCTTCCAGGAGTGTCGATGAGCATGACCCCGGATGCCGCGACGCCCACCCTGTGCCCAAGGGAGGCCGCGGCCTGCGCAGCGATCGGGTAGGCGAGACAGAGGCTGCCACGTCGCAGGGGGATGTGGACGACGTCGGCAGTCTCGCGCTGCCGCCATACTGCAGTCGGGATGTCGGTGGGCGCGAGCTGCTGGGCAGCCGCCTGCATGTGCACGACGACTCGGTCGCCGTCGTTCAGGCTGGCGTCGCGTAAGCGGATCTTGATCGCGTGGTGGACTAGCGGTTCGATGCCCTGTTGGAGAAA
>CAUYUJ010017793.1:685000-710000 GCA_963575745.1 Prorocentrum cordatum
GGCCTCCTTACTCCTTGGGTGGCAATCGTCCGCATCCTGCCTCCCTCCTGCTCCTCCTTCCTCCGCCTCCCCACTCCTCCTCCTCCTCCTCCTCCTCCTCCTCCTCCTCCTCCTTCTCCTCCTCCACCTCTTCCTCCTCCTCCTCCTCCTCATCATCATCCTCCTCATCCTCGTCCTCCTCCTCCCTGGCATGTCCGCCAGGTTGCGCCAGTGGACGGAGTGGCCATCCGGGGGCCCAAATACTCTGCAATCTGGAACGTCGAATTCCAGAACTCGCGGCTGGAGTCGTCGGCCGTCGAGATCTGGTCGAAGCTAGCTATCTTGTCATCGCACTGCCTCGCGAAGTCGAGCCCGCGCTCTATGTACGCATGGACCTTGTCATTGTCGAACGTGGATGTCTCCAGGAGGAGCCGCATTGCCTTCTGAACGTACACCATCCTCGCGTGGTGGGTCTGCTCAACACTGGGCAAATCAGCCCACAGCGCGCACACCCATTGAGACAAGGGTGTGTCGACAGACTGCAAGGCCAGTGCAAGCCAGGAGCTCTCCTTGTCCACGCGCATCTTCTGATTGATCCATTCCATTTTGTCCTTGTCCTGGCTCGGAGGGCCGGAACGAGATCCCGCCCTTCCCCAGATGGGGCAGGGGGCAGGGCGAGGGGGCCTCAAGAAACCATCCAAGTCGACTCGGCGAAAGCAGCCAACACGTTTCAGAAAACGCAAGAAAACAAAAAACGAATGCGTCCTCGTGGAGGTGGTCCGTGAGGCCCATGATGAGGCCAGTGATCCGGAATAGATTCGCAGGCATGTGCGCCTCCACGACCTTGAACGCCTCCTCCACAAACGCAGAGGCCGCGACGTGTAGATCACCAGGGAAGTTCCGCTTGCTGCCACGCTGCTTCATGATCGCCAGGCACACCCGGGTCATGACCACGTGGGTTTCCTCCACGTGACGCGCGTCATCGGCGGGAGGGTTGTCGGTGAGATAGTCGGAGAATGCTTTCCTCATCTTGGCCCGCTGCCTCGTCTCGGTGCCGATCACGATGTTGAGGGAAGCTAAGCAAGAAGCTGTATCATCATCCTTGCACTGGCCGACGAACTCCTGAGGTACACCCGCGTCATCAGCATCATCAACATCAGCGACTGGAAGAAGACTAGATCCCAAGGAGTGCACCTCAGTGATGTGATTGATGATGCGAGGGCGCAGGACCTTCCACTTCGCGAAGGCCTCCTCTCCAGAGTCAGGGCCGCCGAACTGGAAAACAACGGGCTTCTCGTTCGGGAGCTTCAGGCCGAGGCGAACCCCGAATCTCAACATGCGGCAGATCTGCTCCGCGTTCTTCTCCTCTGGCTTCATCTGGCGCACGGAGTAGAAAGTAGCGTTGATCAAGTCGTCCGCGAACGTAGTCGGACGCTTCCCATCAATGCCCTCCGCCTCGATGGCGACGCCCCCCCTGCTCATGGTGCCATCCTTGGCCTTGGCCTTGCCCTTAGCCTTTGCTTTCCCCTTATTCCTCGAGCTGGAGGGCGCCAGGTTCGGCAACAGCATCGTCCGCTTGGAAGGGCTCATCTGTAATGCGGCCTTGAACACGCTTGAATCTTGCATAGGAGTAATCAATGCCTGAAGACGCTTGCAGTCCTTCCTGTCGCGAAGTAGCCAGCGGACATCGCGGTCGGGGTGGCTGCTGAAAAACGACGCGTCCTCGGACTGGTCGACATCGACTTGAGAAGAGCTATCATCCTCGTCGTCAGGGCCTTCGGCGTCGCTGTCATGAAGGTGAACGGGCTCGAAGCAAGTCGGCACCGCGTACTTGAGCGTCTCGAACATCACGTCAGCGAGCGAGCTCCCGAAGATGTCTTTCGCCAAGGTGGCCGCGATCAAGTCGAACACGATGAATACTTGCTTGGCTTGGAGGCGCTTGTCCTCGAAGGCCACGCACTCCCCCCACCACTCCGTCAACTTGCCCCAAATGCCCAGAGCGTCGCACTTCTTCTTGAACATCGCCGCGCGCTTGAAGTCCTCAAGCCCGCCGAACATCAGCCCGTAGTTGTCCCTGATGAACTTATTGCATTTCGTCTCGTAGCCCGCAAACCGAGAGGAGCCCTTCTTGCTGTCGCGCGGGACGTCGCGGCGAGAGGATCGGCGGCGGGCGCGGGGGGGGAATGAGAAGGAGCAAGCCGTCTCAGAAGGCGGCGGGACTTCTCAGAAGCCCGGGGGGGATTGCGAGAGGTTTCCTTAAGCTTCTTAGCTTCTTAGAAGACAGGGAGAACTTCTCAGAAACATGAGGGGCTTCTCAGAAGCCTCGGAAGGCCCGCCCTTTCTCACTTCCCCCCCCGCACGCTCGCCGCCGAGAGGAAGCGACGTCGTCGTCGACGGCCGCGGCGGCGCCAGCGTCAGAAGGAGCAGCTCGCTTACCACCGTTCCTCTCGTCGTTGAGAAACTTCACCCAATCGGCAGCGATCACTGGCGTCGTCTCCAAGCGCTCGACGAAAGACGTCGTAGATCCGAACGATACCAACCTGTTGCACTGATGTCTGATGTAGATCTGCGCGTCGGGTGGAAGCTTGGGGTTCAACAGCACAATGCGCGGCACCTGGCTGAGCTGAGAAGAGAACGACGGTATATGTGGGCTAGATACCAAGGCCCCTAACCTGCTGCAAAAAACGTTGTTCGCCGAAGCGCCACTCGGGGGCCAAGGCCATGGAGGAAACATATTACGACTCGACGTTCACGACCTGGCCGACCCGACCCTCCGAATTCGCAGTACCCATGGGTCACCTCGTTCTCGATCAAAATACGCACCTGCTCGTTGGGGACGCCCGACTTTTCCACCTCCTCGATCATATCATAGCACGCCTCGATAAGGGTTGCCCCCCCCCAATACCATTAGAGTCCACGAGGATGGATCGAGCGAGGCGGGGACGACCACGATGTCCCCGGCTCGATCCCCCCAGGAAACGCCGTGCTTCAGGCCGAGGCGCTTGTAGTTCCGCCTCGTCGCCCTCTGCCGCCTGTTGTTGGTGGGGCGCCGCTCGAACATCTTCTTGCCGTTCTTGTGGAAGAAGGGTTGCGTCTGACCTGCTGGCGTCGGGAGCACGTAGTCGCTGTTGAACTAAGGAAATCACAGAACAACTTGACATCTCCGAGCCACGATCGGCCCAAGAGGCTGTCCCGGGGGGGAAGGGCAACAAAGGGGATGAACGACGACAGGGCAAGCGCACGAATGCACATCAACCAACCCACCAGACCTTCAGACCACCCCTCCGAAGCCTCAGGCGCCCAACATCGCGCATCGCGACCCGCGACGCGAGGCACGGTTATCTTCGCGCCCTCGCGAAGCCACCTGGGGAGGCGTGGTTCTCAGGCCCAGGCAGCGACGCTCGCGGCGCGGTCATCCTCGCGCCTCCGGGGGTGGCCTTGGAAACCACGCCTCACCTCTCCACCCTTCCTCCTCCGGCGGCGAGCTTGTTCGGGGCGGCGCGCGGGGGGGTGGGGCGGCCGCACGTCGCCCTAAACAAGCCCGCTGCTTGCTCTCGGTAGCAGGGCGGTCTGAACCCCCCGGCCCCTGGTGGGCCACCCCGGCCAGTTGGACCCCTCTCCCCCCTGGGGGGGGGAGTGGGGGGACCCCCTTCTCCTCCTCCTCCTCCTCCTCCTCCTCCTCCTCCGCCTCCTCCTCCTCCTCCTCCTCCTCCTCCTCCTCCTCCTCCTCCTCCTCCTCCTCCTCCTCCTCCTCCCCCCCGGGGTGTGAGAGGGGGGACCCCTCCTCCTCCTCCCTCCTCCTCCTCCTCCTCCTCCTCCTCCTCCTCCTCCTCCTCCTCCTCCTCCTCCTCCTCCTCCTCCTCCTCCTCCTCCCCCTCCTCATCCTCATCCTCATCCTCATCCTCCTCCTCTCCAGAGGGGTCTCAAAACCCAACCCAGCTCAGTGCGCCAACTTTGTCCGCGCCTCCCCCTCCTCCTCCTCCTTCTCCTCCTCCTCCTCCTCCTCATCCTCTTTCTCCTCTTCCTCCTTCTCCTCCCCCTCCTCCTCCTCCTCCTCCTCCTCCTCCTCCCGTGCGCGGCCCCTTCGGCCCTGGCGCGGCCTGGGCGCGGAGCGCGGCGCCTGTCATGCCTGGGTGGCGCTGCTCGTATGACGAGTAGACCGCCTCGAAGGCGCCCGCCGCCACGCTCTGCTGCCGCGCTGCTCCCGCCTGGGGCCGAGGCAGAAGAGGGGGGAGAGGGGATGGAGGGGGCCAGAGCGACAGATCCTCTCCTCTCCTCCCTCGCAGTGACCACGGAGATCAGGAATGCAGGGAGTCGGGGGAGGGGGGGATACGGATGACAGAAGGACAGAAGGGGGTCTGCGATTTCTTTGGCATTGCGCCAATTGTTTCTCTTGGGTGCCCACCTCCTCTACACCTACACTGTCTGCCCCTGCCTCCTCCCTTGCCCTACTCCCTCGTCGCTCCTCCCCTCGTCCAGCCGCCCTCCCCCGGGCAGTTCAGAAGGGGGGCGCCTTGAGGCTGGTCGTGAGTGCGGCAATCGCCCCGGCGTCGGACGCGTCGACGCTGGCAGCCAGGGCGTCGCGACCAAGACCTCGGGGCGGTGCCGTGAGGGGGCAGAGAGGGAAGAGCGGGGCGCTGGGAGAGGCAGGGGGAAGGGTGAGAGAGGGAAGGCGGCTTAGGGTGATACAGGGAAAGGGGGGAATGGGGGGTGCCACGAGTGATGCAAAGATGGACGGATGGACGGGCTAAGAGGTTGGACAGAATCCTTTGCCCCGCCGAACTCGATGCCTCTGAGAGTCCCCCAGAGGCGGCAACGCGTGAGGAGGCGGGCGCTGTCGAATACGAGTGATGACAGACTGCCTGCCTGTACCGCACCGTCTGTCATGTCGCCCACTTCCCCCCCTCGCCCTCTCCTACCTCACCCACCCCTCGCCCCTCTCCAGGCGCTGAAAGGCTGGGGCCACGACGCAGCCGTGCGCGACGCGCCACGCCGCCACGCCGTGGCATGTCAAAGGAAGCTCGCTCCAGCGTGTCGGCGCTAGTGCCATCTAAATGTCTGCAATGCCCCAAGTGGTGTCGGTCCGTCGGGAGGAGGAGGAGAAGGAGGGGGAGACGAGGGCGAGTAGGAAGAGGAGGAGTGGAGGAAGATCATGAGGAGAACAGGAAGACTTCAGCGGCAACATTCGGCATCGCCCGAAACGGCAAAAACGGCCAGGGAACATCTATGATAGCAAATGCACAAGCGGAAAATAACTCGACTGATTTCCACTGGCTGGGGGACGGAGGAGGTTGGGAAGGAAGGCGGAGGAGGAGGAGGAGGAGGAACTACTACTCAGACTGCTACTCATGCTGCTACTTATGATATTGCTATTACTGCTTGAACTACTGTAACTACTACTACAACTAGGACTGGTACTTGGAACCACTGGCGCTGCTGCGCTGCTGGTTCATGCGGACCTCTGGCGCTTAAGAGCTCGGGCGGCGGCACGGGATTGCCTCCTTGCCTCAGCGATGGCCGAGACCGCCGCCGAGTCATCGGATGCGATGCTGGCTGGCACCTGAGGAGCAAAAACAACGTCCCCGGTTCCCTCTGGAAGGGTCGCCGCGAGCAGCCACGGGTGCCGCCAGACAAGAGCGAAGATGACAGATCCCATCGAATTCACGTGCATTGCGTTACCGAGCTCAGTCACCATCGAGTTGCGGGTGCGATACGGGTAGGCGTAGCGGCACCCCCTAGTGAACTGGCAGTCGATGCCGCCATAAGCTTCGACATCTGCTGGAGTCATCGGGAAGCCCATCGGCACAAACTGCTCCAATGGCGTCATCCACCGTCTAATTTGCGACATCCATGTGAGCCCCATCCCTCTGCGAAGAGTGTGAAGAGGCCCCGTCAATGCGCTGTTCACTTGTTTTTGAAATGTCTGCCCCAGATCCCAGTTGCGATCAGGCAGAGCTACCATGAACTGGTGCAGCCGCTGCCGCTCGGCCAAGGTAAGCGCGTACTCCCAAGAACCTGGGGCGTCCTGAAATGGGTCTGCATCTTCACCACGGTGCCGCGCCACCACATCAACCCTTGATACCGCCCAGTCGTACTCTGCTAGGAGCTCGTCCTCGGTGGACACGCAGAACTCAAGCGGCGCGTAGGCGAATCCCCGGGTGAAGCAGACATCGATGACGTCTTGCAGCGGCGATGCCATGGCGCGCGGCACGGGCACGTTCATGCCCCGGAGAACACCCACGATGAACTGACGAGGTCTCCGCGCGCTCCAGCCTTGGTCGCTGGGATTGAGCGCAATGCGCTCGAGGTCGTAGAGGCTGCCGACGCACTTCTGGTACTCCGCATCCCCCTGCTGCTGCACGCATTCGAAGATGACCATGGGTTCCTCGGGGCAACCGAAAGCAAGGCAACAAATTCTTACGTCCCCAGGGGCCCCATGGCCTGATTGAAGTTTGAAACGTTTGCTCAAAACGGCTTGAAGGGCCGCGCCCGAGAATGAGCCCAAATCCCCAGTCGTGGGACCATGAGACCCCACCCGGATTCCTAACCCATGCGCTCTCGGAGCGAATGGTCCTTGATGTCAAGTCTCTGGCGTAGTCCTATCCACAAGACGTTGTAGCCCTCCCCGTCGATGCCCCCGTGCGCTCCGAACGAGGAGTCGTGGACGCATGGGAACCCGCTGCAGTGCACGTGGCCCCGAACAAGGTTGCAGTACGTGCCGCACTTCAGGCACCACAAGTTGGCTGTACGAGTCGGGCTGGACATGATGCATCGCCGTCTGGCGTCGGCATCGGCCATCGGTATAGCATTTAATTGATGGCGAACGCGAGGGTCTAACATATCGTACCAGTTCGCAAAAGCATGTCGCGGGGCGTGTGGCCCGCCGTGAAGCATCTCCCCCATTGCCTTCTTGTCCTTCTCGACTACCCACTCAGACGCCACAGCGTATCCAAGAACAGTCCCGGCGACCCGTGCTGCCAAGTCGAAGGTCATGATGCCCGAACACCCAGATGATAGGCTAAGCGTTCGATGTCTGCGACCATCAAATGTGTCATCCTGGTCTGGGCCGTATACAGAATCAGCCATGGCCTTGCCGTCGCGTGCCCACGCCAGGGACGAGCGCACATAATCGCAAGTGAGTGGCATGGCGCACCCTGGCAAACCGCGGGGCGCCTGGGCAAGAAGCTGGACGCTTGACCGACGATGCGTATGCGTGCATATGCGAGGCCAACGAGCCGCTCGGCTGAAAATGGCAGCAAAGGGGAAGAGGTGTCGAGGGAGGGAAGCAGAAATGCGCGGTGGAGTTGGGGGTGCAGTATGGGTGCGATGTGTGATTACCGACGATGGTGTGATCGTGTGGGGATCAATGGTCGGGCGTGCTTGGCACGCTAACTGGGGGGGAGTGCGGCGACAAAGGGGAAGGCCCAAGGGGCCGACATGGGCACGCACGCGCGGTCCCCCCATGCCGGTGGAGGTGCGGGGGAGGCGAAGGGGATGCGGATGAGGATGTATACGCAACCGACATGAGCCATCGTACGCAAGAGGGCGAGCCTTCCAGCACAGTGTAAATAGGCGGGGTAGCCGCCAAAAACGGCATGATTATGTGAAGGCAACGCGGGTGGACACAACCCCACGCGTAGACTCTGCGTGGAGGGGGAGGGGATGCACTACACAACAGGCACATGACATGTGGGGTACGCCGCCGCACGCGTAGACCCCACGCGGGGGTGCACCACCCCACACGTACGCCATACGTGGGGACCAGCACCCCACGCACACATGACTGGTGGGGTACACCACCCCACATGCACATGACCTGTGGGGTACACCACCCCACACGTAGCACCCACGTGGGGGGTACCACCCCACATGAACAGTACACGTGGGGGGCAGCACCCCACGCACCCACGACATGTGGGGTACACCACCCCACACGCACGTGACAGGTGGGGTACACCACCCCACGCGTAGACCCCACGTGGGGGGTACCACCCCACACGAACACCCCATGTGGGGACCAGCACCCCACGCGCGCATGACTCGTGGGGTGCACCACCCCACATGCACATGGCATGTGGGGTGCACCACCCCACGCGTAGACCACACGTGGGGGGTACCACCCCACATGAACACCCCACGTGGGGGCCAGCACCCCACGCACACATGACTGGTGGGGTGCACCACCCCACATGCACATGACATGTGGGGTGCACCACCCCACATGCACATGGCATGTGGGGTGCACCACCCCACGCGTAGACCATACGTGGGGGGTACCACCCCACATGCGCACCCCACGTGGGGACCAGCACCCCACGCACCCAGGACGCGTGGGGTGCACCACCCCACATGCACATGGCATGTGGGGTACACCACCCCACGCGTAGACCCCACGTGGGGGGTGTCACCCCACATGCACAGTGCATGTGGGGGGCAGCACCCCACGCGCCAGGGCACGCGGGGTACACCGCCCCACGCGTCGACCCCATGCGCACCCCAGGTGGGGACCAGCCCATCACGCACCCAGGACACGTGGGGCGCACCACCCCACGTGCACATGGCGTGCGGTGTACACCACCCCGCGTGCAGACCCCGCGGGGGGTGGGGGTGACACCACCCCACATGCACATGACATGTGGGTGGTACCACCCCGCGCCGACGGCAAGCACAGGGTGAGCGCGTTCTCAGGCGCGTCCGAGCATCGCGATCGTGTCCAGCAGTGCGCGAGCATGGAGGAGAGGGCGGTGGTGCGATATGTGGGAGGAGGGTGCGGCTACCATGTGACAATATGTCCGACAAACCCAATGCGGCTCCCAGATGGCCCCACGGCGGCAGCAATATGCCCCTAATATCAAGAGGGCACCGATAGGGCCACCAGATAGACCAGATGAGGACATCTCGGGGGCTGCAAGGAAGAGGAGGAGGATGATGAGGAGGAGGAGGAGGACGAGGATGAGGATGAGGAGGATGATGATGATGATGAGGAGGAGGAGGAGGAGGAGCAGGAGGAGGAGGAGGAGGAGGAAGGGGGGGAGTGGATGAGGAGGAGGAGGAGGAGGAGGAGAGGAGGAGGAGAGGGAGGATGAGGGGCCTCCGGGGGAGGGGGGGGGGGCGGATGAAGGATGGGGGGAGGAGGAGAGGAGGGGGGGAGGAGGAGGATGAGAAGGAGGAGGCGGAAGATGGGGAGCTGGGAGGAGGAGGAGGAGGAGGAGGAGGAGGAGGAGGAGGAGGGAGGGGGAGAGGGGTGACCACCTCCTCCTCCTCCTCCTCCTCCTCCTCCTCCTCCTCCTCCTCCTCCTCCTCCTCCTCCTCATCGGGCTTGCAGCCCTCGCGGGGCACTCTTGGGTCATTCTTGGGGCCCTGAGAAGGCGCCAAGAGGGCAGGGCCCCATAACAGACTGTCAGATGAGAGCAGAGGAGGGGTGTCGCCACGCTGCCCCCTGATGGCGATCACCCCTGGGTAGCTTCTGTAGCGATCCTGGAGGCGCCTCCAAGAGTGATTGGGGCTCCCCAGGGCCCCCAAGAGTGCCCAAGGCGGCCCTCTCGGGAACTCAAAGAAGGCCGCAACGCGGCACCGAATGCTTCCAAGAGGACTCCAAACGGGCCCCACGAGGGCCCCAACGAGACTCTATGTCATAGAATATGTTTGGGGCCTGCTTGGAGCCCTGTCGGCGCGGCCCTCAGAAGGCTTCAAGAGGCCCCCAGGAGAGCTCCAAGAGGCGCCCAAGGATGCCCTCTCGGGTTTCCCAAGAAGGCGCCGACATGGCTCCAGAGTGTCTCAAGGGGGCCCTTCTCGCCCCGCAACTCCACTCCACCCCTCAGCCCCCATCTGCCCCACCCCCATGCACAGAGTAAGTCGCTAAGCGCAATGACTCTCCAGCATGCTCACCTGCTGCTGCTCGGACTCGGTCATCATCTCGGACGCCACGGCCATCGCCGCGGCCTTCACGGTGTTGCAATTCTGGTCGCCCGGGGCCGTGCAGAGGGCACTACACTGCCGCTTGGGCTGTCGCTCGGCTATGGTGCACGTGACGTGGCCATCCCTCGCCAGCCTTGCCCTCTCTCCTCCGGCCTCGTGCCTCGTCGTCGCCCTTCTCTCACAGCGGAGACATATGCACGACCCAATCGACGAACCCGCTACGTAGGACGACATCGACGATCCCTCGAACTCGGAAGCCGCCTTCGATGTCCCAGGCAAGGCAAGCCCAAAGCCGCACCCCCCAGGGGCCCCCAGGAGGCAGAGTGGCTGAGATATGTTCACAGGGCCGAAACATCGGGGGGACGCAAGAGTGGCCGCCGTGGCCTTCGGCAAGACTGACCTCTGGCGCGCACTGACCCCTTCTTCGAGCCGCGCCTAGCCGCGGCGACGAGGGCCCCTCCCCCCCACCCCTGAGGGCCAACATCCGCGCACCAAGGGTCGCCCCTGTAAAAGGCCACTCTCATGCGTCGGGGCCGTCCTGGAGCCTTCTTGTTCCCCAGAGCGGGGATCGTTCACCCAGAAACAAACATCAGACATCGACGACTCCTCTCGCTGGGCATCCCTGGCGTCTGGACAGCTGAGGGGTTCAGCTGAAACAAGCGGACGGGGAGAGAGGGGGTGTGCGAGGGGAAAGGAGAAGAGAGGAGGGGAGAGAGGGATGGAGGAGCGACCGAGAGGGGTGCGTGGTGTAAAACACTTACTTAAATATATATCACCATATGAGATCACTTGGCACTTGCACACGGAGAGGGGGGCGAAAGACTTATGGACAGATGGACAGACAGACGCCTTCATTGTGACAATGCTTAGCACAATGCGTCACAACGCAGTCGCAGAAACGTTCATGCGGACGGGGCCTCGTCGCCAGGAGAAGGCGCCGGCGCATCTGTCGCTGGCGCTGGCGGCCTTCTCAAGAGTCCGCGGCACAACGGGCACAAATTAGACTCAATCGGAAGCGCCGCTGTCCACTGGCAGCGCTCGTAGCGGTCGAGAAACGCTAGACCGATGTGGCCACCAGCTTCATCGGGAAACGCATCGCTGTGTTCACGGACCAAATCGTGCAAGCCCTGTCCTGGTTGCTGCCCCCCACCCGCCTCCCCCTGCCGCCCTCCCCCCATACGTTGGTGGCGGGGGGGTGGGGGGGGGCAGGGGAAGAGCTGGGCTGAGCTGGGCGGTGGAAGGGCCCCCTCACCGCCTCGCCCTCAACCTCCCCCACCTCCTCCTCCTCCTTCGCCTCCGTCGCTCCGCCGATCCTCTACTCCCCCACCTCATTCCCCCCGCTCCTCAGGGCCGCTCCTCGAATCATTTTCCCCCGATTCTCCGGGCCAGCCGTCGGGGTCGTCTCCCTCCAGGCTGGCGCGCTGCGCCAACTTCCTGAAGCAGTCCTCGTGCCAGCCGATCAAGCAGGCCTTGCACCGCCTTGCCGCGGGCGGGGGGGCGGCCGAGGAACGCGGGGGACGATAAAGGAATGCGGGGGAGGCGGAGGGGGAGGCGAGGAGGAGGAGGAGGTGGAAGGGGGACGAAGGGTCAAGGGAGTCAAGGAAGAAGGCGAGGAGGAAAGGATGGTGGAGGGCGAGGAGGAGAGGTGGAAGGGTGGAAGGGGGAGGGCGAAGAGGAGGAGGTGGAAGGGGGACAAAGTAGGAGGAGGAGGAGGAGGAGGAGGAGGAGGAGGAGGAGGTGGGAGAGGATGATAACGGCGAGGGGACGAGGGGAAGAGGGGGGGAGCGGGCCCGAGGGCTTGGGCTCGAACAAGCTGCACTGCACAGACGACTTCAGCCCCATCAGCGTCGCAGCGTCGATTCGGATTGAGGGGGAGGGATCGTTAAGAAGGAAGGCAGGAAAGGTGATAAGGGTGACATGCGGGGGGGCATGCGGGGGAGAGGAAGGGGGGAGGGAATAGGAAGAGGAGAAGGCAAAGGAACATCGGAGGCCGCGGGGGGTCATGGGGAAGGGGTGAAGTGAGGGACGAGGACGGCGGTCTAGTATTAGGGGATGGGCGTTCCCGAAGAGTGGCCTGGCCGTGGCCCATCCAGCCGAACAGACCAAGCAAGTGGCGCCGCCCTCGCCAGAACAGTGAACCTGAAACATCTCGAAGACCCTCATCACGCTGTCCGGGACCCGCTGCTTCAACCACTGTCTGGTCGTCCGAATCATACCTGGCGGCCCCAGGGCCCGAAAGGGTTCCCCAGGAGGCCGAGTCCGAAAAAACATAATCCTCGATTTTGATTGTCCCAAAGCCCGAAATGGGCCATGGAGGCCGAATCCTAAAGAGACGATCCTCGACCTCCTGCTCCTCGGCGGTCACGTGCTCCGATATCTGGAATCAGAATCTGCATGGCCCCCGACTCCAGCTGGGCCGCGAAGGATTTCTTGCACCTCGCGCCGGGCGGAGCAGAGCGGGCGACGAGGCGAAAGGACGACGACGAAGGATGGGGGCAGCCGTGGGAGGAGGAGGAGGAGGAGGAGGAGGAGGAGGAGGAGGAGGAGGAGAAGGAGGCGGAGGAGGAGGAGGAGGGAGAAGGGACGAGGAGGAGGAGGAGGAGGAGGAGGAGGAGGAGGGGGATGAGGAGGAGGAGGAGGAGGAGGAGGAGGAGGAGGAGGAGGGGGAGGAGGAGGAGGACAAAGGGGGCGAGGGGAAAGCGGCACGCGGCACGCGGGTCGCCCGCAGCGACGCCAAAATTCATCCTCACAGCGATTCCGAATTTGATCCCAAACATCCGTCTCTGTTGGATCGGTCCCGGGGCCAAGTTTGGCCGAATGTCTAAGGCAATCGCCTCAAAAGTCAGTCTCTGTTGGATCGGCTCCAGGCCCGAATTTGGCCTAATGTTTCAGGAAGTCGCCTCGAATTCCGTCTCTATTGGATTGGCTCCAGGGCTGAATTTGGCCGAGTGTATCCAGGGGCCTAAAGGAATCCCGCTGGAAGGGAGAGAGCAGCGGCACAAGGAGGAGGAGGAGGAGGAGGAGGAGGAGGAGGAGGAGGAGGAGGGTGGGGAGGAGGAGGAGAAGGAGGAGGAGGAGGAGGAGGAGAGGGAGGGAGGAGGAGGAGGAGGAGGAGGAGAGGAGGAGGAGGAGGAGGAGGAGGCGGAGTGGGAGGAGAAGGGAACCATCGAGGACGAGTTGAATGGGCCAGGGTACTTGGTCTTGTCGCCAGGCGGCCTGTAGTTGATGGTCAAGTCGGGGTTAATGTCGATGACGCGGCCAACGCCCTTCTCGGCATCGTCCCAGAAGATCCACTGGAACGTCTGGAAAGACTCGGCGTCGTCATCAATGTCCACAAACAGCACAAGCGAGATGCACTTGTTGCCACTGATCCAGCGGCTCAGTTCGCTGCTCAGCTCAGCGATGGCCGCGAACGTTGCGACGAAGCCGGTAGCCCATGCGGCAAGAGCTGTCGCAGCAGATGCATCATGGGGGGGCGGTTCTGGCACGCCACCCGCTGCCTCGGGCGCGCCCTCCTCCAGGGCCTCCTGGAGGAGAGCCTCCTCCTCCAATCTCGGATCGTCATGCGCCAACGTGTGATCGACGCCTTTCGCTGCATCTGCTCGTCGCGCCATCGTATCTTCAGACCGCTGCTTGACCGCAGCCCTCTCCGCGGCCGACGCCGACTCTGCCGCTTCCAGGTCGCGGAGCAAGTCTGCGTCAAGGCCCGCTGGGTCCGCGCCCTCGCCCTCCTTGCCAGCCAAGAAGCCATCAACGACATCCAGGGCGTCGCCGCCCTCGTCGTCATCGTCGGTCAAGCGCCAAGCGGCCCCCTTTTGCAAGCTCTCCCACAGAGCCTCAAGCAACGACTCGTCGACAACTGTCACGTCGTCGGCAGGGTCCTCCTCTCCGCCTCCGCCTCCACCGTCGCCTGCATCATGCTCGTCGCCACCGCCGCCTATAGGAGCTGGATCGTCGTCTCCGCCACCTCCTGGCCCATCGCCTCCGTCGCCAGGGCGCCCGGGCCCCCGTCCCCGCTGACACTGACAAGCCCTTGCCATGGTCCTCTCACCGTGCACTCCAACGACGTTGGCCCGCTGCAACGATCTTTCATTCCAAAGTACCTGCACCAATCTCATCTTGATCGCGGGTCTGACCTTCCCATCTCTGCCGATCCGGGTGCGCAGCTCGTGGTGCACGTGCTCGCACATATCCAACAGCGGGGAGAACGACAATGGCAATGACAAGATAAAGTGCTTCTCTGTAAGAGTACCGTTCGCCACCCAGAATCCACGATTGAAGCGGTGCGCGACCATCCAAGCGACACTCATCGGCCTCCCCCCCAAAGTAAGGCAGATCACCAATTTGGCACTCGGCGTCTTGCACGGATAGAGGTCGAGAAATCTCGCAGCCACCCGCGCTGCGCACCTGGGTCTCCGCGCTGCCCTGTGCGCCGGAGGCGGAGGCGGGGGCGCGGGCGCGAGCTGGCGGGGCTCTGGGCCGCCAGCTGCAGCCGCCATCCCATCCTGATCTTGAAGCGGAGCAAGCACATCGGGCCCTTGCAAAGGAAGTGGAGCTATCTCGTCTGGATCTTTTGGAAACCGTCGTGCGTCGCCCAAAGCGATCAGCGCATCCGTGTGGCACTCGACGCATAGAGACACAATGTGGTCCAGAGCTTCAGGGCTCTTGCCAATCCAAGATAAAGTTTTTCAGCAAAGATCTGGCCGATACAAGTGCGAGACCAGAAGCAGGTGCGACGTGAAACTGCCGTTTGATAATGGAGTAGAGGCCCTCGATCTCCTGGGTGTCCGAGGCGAGCATATTGACCATGCAGTGCATGAGCTTCCACAGCTGCTCGTCCAGGAGCCCGCTGCGCTCGGCCTCCTGGCTAGGGGGGTAAACAACAAACACAAATACAATAAATTCTAAGGGGAATAGAACAAGCGGCTTGAAGAAGCGGTCCTCCAGCTCTGCAGTGCAGCAATATGCAATCTTCCAGGGCGTCGCCAAAATAATGTCCTTGTGGTAGGCAACCCCGCTGGGGTCATCCCTGAGAAGCTGAAGCCACGCAGCGGCGATACCTTTCCGCTTTTCAGAATAGACGCCAGGAAGATCGCTGACCATCCAGACAAGAGTGTATGGAAATTGCTCTTGCTGTCGTATAAAGCGCCTGTTGAAATCCGAAGCGATGTCGAGCACGCTCTCCACACATCGCAGCCTGATCGACGAAAGCTCAACCCCGCTCTCTGGGACGTGCATCCAAACATAAGCCCACCCGTCGTTGTACGTGTCCCCCTCCTCGAGCAACTTGTCCCACTCCTGTGCGATCTCGGAAGAAACAGATGTCACGAACTCTGGTAAGGCGAACGTGGCATCCCTGTCGAAGACTGCTTGGCGCTTATCGGCCATGTGCTTTGAATGCTTCTCAAACCAGTAGAGCAAATGGGCCACGGGCTTCCCTGCCGTTTGAAATATTCCCATAGTTATCCAGAAATCGGAGCTGTGGGCAGCCGCCAAAGCATCGGCCTGCCACCTCCCCATCCTTGCCCGGTACCCCTCTGCTTGGGGGTCCAACGCTAAGAGTTCTGCATCTACACGGCCTTGCCTATCGGGATCAAACACAGCGGAGAATACGCTTGCAGTTTCATGTTGAGTAGCCGCCAAGAAGAATGCTCCAGTTTTAAATATTGCTCCAAAGCGGCCGGTGAGAGGCCGCGGCGGTAATCGGCCAGCTACAACTCTGGCTCTATCTTTCCCGAAGCTCAATTTCCATCTGTTGTAGATCTCGTGCGACTTGTGCGGCGATCTCCAACAATTGGCCATTTTTGCCAAATCCGAATAATATCCAGGGCACTTTGACAATTGGTTCTTCGTGATGAGATGCATTTGGTGAATTAGGCAAAACGTCCAACAAACCCATACGCAAGGAAGAGGGCTCATCTCATGCACAATTCTGGTGCGGCAGCCCTTGACGTCGGGGCCTGCATCAGACCCCCCCAGGAATACAGTAATGTGTTTCCATGCTGAATCACCGTCTTCTCCTGGGGGGCGCTGCGCCGCCATCCTACTAAGCATAACGTCGGTGTCGGTGATGTCGGCATCCTGGGGGTGGACGTGGCGAGCGCGCTCGTGGTCGCTCCATGTGATCAAGCCCATCTGTCTAAGTTTGACATCCCACAAATCTTTCTGGTTCAAGCCCGTGTTGTTTGATGGAACCCAACAAAGGTCTGGCCACATGAGACTTGAACTGAGCTTAGCCGCGACACCAGTGATAGCACCATCGGCATCCCTCCTCACATCGGGTACACAGAAAGCGGACCAAAGCTCACTGCAGAAAATTTTATGTGAACGCCATTCGGTAGAGTTGGCAGCGTCGCCCCTGATAGCGTGGACCTCCCATGATAAAATAGGAGGCCGCGCCGATCTACGCCAAGCTTCGGTGATACCTTGCATCTCGTGGATGTGCTCGGCCAAGTCGGCGAACGTGCTAGTGAACATGATCTTCGCCTGGGCGAACACTGCAGACCTGGCCATCTTCTCCGCCCGGACAACAGTGGACTCCGACACAGGCGCTTCCTCGAGAGAAGGACGAGGAGGCGAGGGGACGGACGAGGAAGACGAGGGGGGATACAAGAGGATGAGGATGATGATGAGGAGGAGGAGGAGGAGGAGGAGGAGGAGGAGGAGGAGGAGGGGGAAGGGGGGAGGGGCGACGGGGCCACGGGGACTGGCGGGAGGGCCTGGATAATCAGGGATGGGCATGGGGAGGGCAGGACACAGAGCAGGAGGAGGACGAGGGATGGGCACCGTTGACGCATCCCCCGCCAGTCCAGCATCTGTAAGGCGCTCTGGCAACTGGCATACCCATAGTTCCGCTTGATCCCCAATCTGTACCAACCCTCCGTGCTCATATGATATCGCAGGGGCTCCAGGACCTCGCCGTTGGCACCCTTTCTCGCCCGGGCGGGCTTTTTGACAAACGTGAACCCGCGCAATCTCGAAACCAAGGTGACGTTTTCATCTTCTAGACTTTTAATCTTCTTATCTTGTCTGGAGTTCTCTTTCTCGAGGGCCCGAACCTCTGCTGATCGCTGCTCGCACCGCTGAATCAAGGTAGTGTTGCTCTTACTGAGCGCCAGCACCGACGATGCTAATTCTTCGTATGGCATTGACCGCGCCGCTGTTTCAAGAACGTCTCGAGTAGCGATCGCCTGAGAGAAAGGGGCCAGAGAAAGATCAGCGGCGGCGCCGCTGCCGACACCGCCCCGTGGACGAACTGCAGCAGGTTGAAGTTCTTCTCCTCTCCAGCGGGGCGGGGCGGACGGGGGGGGGTGGTAGGAGGGGGGTCTCGGAGGGCAAGGGAGGGGGAGGAACAGGAGGAGGAGAGGGAGGGGGTGCAGGAGGAGTCCAAGGCGAAGGAGAGTAATCATACTAATAACGAAAAGGGGAAGGGGAGAAATGGGGCCTTAGAAGGGGGAGGAGGAGGGGCAGAGCGGGGAGGAGGAGGAGGAGGAGGAGGAGGAGGAGGAGGAGGAGGAGAAAAAACGAAGAGGGGAGTAGGAGGGGGAGGGTAGGGTGACAGCAAAGGAGGAGGGGTGAGGGAGGAGGGTCCACGAAGCATGACTTTACGTGTTGGCCGATATTTGTTGTTGGGGTGTGTGGGAGGGGGGTTCGCTTGGCCGATCTTTCTGGGCGCTCGCGTGCGCCCTCCGCCTTAAGCTCATCCGCCGTGGTTTCGGTATCTCGGGATCAGATGAGGATGAAGAGAAACATACATAGTCTGCGTTTGAGTCTGAGTCGAGTCTGGGTCGGACTCGGAGGCGGAGGAGGAGAAGGAGACGGAGGAGGAGGAGGAGGAGGAGGAGGAGGAGGAGGAGGTGGGGGAAGAAGAGGAGGAAGAGGAGGAGGAGGAGGAGGAGGAGGAGGAGGAGGGGGACCAGGAGGAGGCGGCAGGGGGCTCCTCGCAACAGCACGGCGTGGAGTTGATTGTCCACCAGCTGGGCCGTCGCTCGGGGGGCCGCCCCCAAGTCGTAGCCCGCGGCCGCGAGGGCGTCGACAAGATGCAGCGCTGAGAAGGGAGGCGCTGCGTCGGGCGGCGCCCACGTGCCTGCGCGGGGGGCGAGGCGCAAAAGGAGAGCGATCGATCGAGGGCAGGGCCAAGGAGCCTCGGGAGAAGGAGGGGGAGGAGGGGGAGGCAGGAGGAGGGGGAGGAGGGGGAGGCAGGAGGAGGAGGAGGAGGAGGAGGAGGAGGAAGGGAGGAGGGGGGGAGGAGGAGGAGGAGGAGGAGGAGGAGGAGGAGGAGGAGGAGGAGACCGACTGACCGACTGACCGACCGAATGTTCCCTTCTCTTTCTCCTCATCCTCTTCCTCCTCCTCCTCCTCCTCCTCCACATCCTCCTCCTCCTCCTCGTCCTCCTTCTCCTCTTCCTCCTCCGCTTTCCTAGTCCTCACCCTTCACGTCCTCCTCATCCTTCTCACCCCCTGGCTGGCCTGGGAGCTGGGCGCCCACTGCCCGGGCGGCACCGCGAAGCTCGGCCACGGAGGGGAACACAAAGTAGCACCCATCCGTCGCCACTCTCTGGTGGCGGGCGCATCGGGCCAGGGCCCTGGCCAGGGCGCCCTCCATCCCCCCTGGCGGGGGAGAACCACCAAGTGGCCAGAGCCATAACGGCAGCAGGAGCAGATCACCGCAGCCGTCCAGCCGACAACACCCCCATACTCCCAAGGATTTCGATTCGACCTGGCAGGTCCTTCCGATCTGGGCAGGGATGGACCTGTGGAATACCCCTCCTCATGCGGTGCCTACGTCAGCAACATAAAAAGGGCATGTCAGCAAAATCGGTTGACTAAATATACGCGGCTCTTCGGATAAGATATAAAGTTGCCCGTGCGTGTAACAAATATACCCCATTGTGCACCCACCGAAACGGTTACCTATCAGTACCATGAGCACGTTTACAGTGCGCACGCTATGCATACCACGCATACAATGTTGAGTTTTTTGTGACGTGTACCTCAGGAAACGCATTGAGCCAAGCGTGGGAAACATAACACGTGCGTTGTACATGATAGTTGTCGGCCGTACACGTCGTGCAGTTAACATGATACACCACGCCGCAGCGGCAACCCAAGCGCACGTGAGACATCAAAAAAGTTAATCACCAAATCATAACACGGCCCGAAGTGGGGGGCACATCTCTGGGCCACCCCACCACGACACCACCCGTGGGGACACAAACCGCGACCACCCCACATGCACAGAATCATGCCTGCATGGTCGCTCATCAGATCCTCAGTCGTTGCAGTCAGGTGCGTCGGTCGCGGAGGCTTCCGTGGGCTGCGCGGGGGAGACAAGGGCGGCGCCCGCATCATCCGGAGCGCGCGCGGGTGTGTCTGGTGACGCAGGGGCGGGTAGCTCGATGACATGGGGGGCGTCGCCATTGTCCTCGCCACGGCATAGCGGGCACTGCTGCTCGCCCCGCCCTGGTGGCGTTCGCCAGCCCTCGAGGCAGAGCGGATGAGCTCGGTGTCCGCACGGCATGATGCCGGAGACCCTGCAGATCATGATATCCTGGCAGATACGGCAGCGCTCCCGGGCCCTGTCCGTTTGCGCAGGCGGGGCTGGCGGCGGGCTGGCTCTGGCGCCACTGCCGCTGTTAGCTCGTTGTATACGAAGCGCCCCTGCTGCTCGCCTTCTCTGATGGAACCCTGCACGAGGCATGCGAGGTGTCTCAGGATATCCCCCAGCACGCCGGCACTGAAGGTCTCGTATACAGGGAAGGCCTCGCCAGGCATTCCGATGGCAACCGTCGCGAAACCCACGAGCTGCGCGGGTGAAAGTACCGCTGCCCGGCCGAGCCATCCTGCGACCACGTCGAAGGGCCCTCCACCGATCCGCCTCCGCACGAGCAGCGGCCGTAGCAGGGAGCGGTAGTGGGGGCGCAGGATGAGCCACATCACCGCCGACAGCCACTGGCCCTGGTTGGCCCCAGGGCTCAGAAGATCCCCGAGCACGTCGCGTACCCTTTGCGCCGCGGCGCCGTCCACCGAGCCGTCGTCGGGCAGGGCCGCGGGCGGGGCGTCGGCAAGCTCGTCTGCCTGGCCCCTGCGGTCCAGGGCGCTGGCGATGTCATGGATGGTCAAGACGGTGCGCCATTCTGGCTGGTGTGGGATTGGGCATGGCAAGATGCGCACATTGGAGCCGGTGAGGATGCGGTGGCCCGTGTGCAGGGTAGTGCTGTCGTCAGCGTCCGTGCGTCGGGCGTGAGGGGGTCGCCGGGGCGCTGGGAGTCCTCGCTGCGCGTGGGGAGGCGCCGCGCCTGCTCCGCGCGGTCCGAAGATGACGTCGGCCTGCACCCAGCCGCGCGGGTCCGCGAGGTCAATCAGGTGCTTCTGAAGTCGAGCATGCAGGTAGCCCCACTCCTGAGGGACAGGGACGTGCAGGCCGCTGCGGTTGGAAAGGACCTGAGCCTCGTCTCGTAGGATGCGGAGAGCGTCACCGATCGTCGCCACGTTCCGCATCTCCCACCATTCGACCATAGCCCGGAAGCCGTTGAGTGCAACCCCCGTAGCCAGGAATGCCAGTCGCAATGCTTCTCTGGTGACATCCACGGCTGACAGCCAGAGGAAGGGGACCAGGTACCCGCTCCACGTGTAGTTATGCAGCGTGAGGTTCGCCAAGGCTTGCCTCGCGTACGCGATCTCGTTTTGCAGGGTTTGTGTCAGTTGCCCAGCGCGACCTACGAGTCCGTCCGGCGCTCCTGCTCGCGGCCGATCGCGTGCGGCATCGCTCAAGTCGGGGGCTGGGTCAGGAGGATGGCCCGCGTCCACGTCCATGGGGGCCGGGGCGCGCGCGTTGGCGCCGTGTGTGGGTGCTGTGTGTGATTCCACGACGGAGGAAGCTGGGGCTCGCACGTGGCCTGTACGCCCGTCTGGGGCGGCGTGGCCCGATTCTCCCGTGGCTGCACCGGTCTGCGGTGGCGCGGCGGCCGCCTGGCTCGTGCTGTTGCCCGTCGCGTCTGCGTTGGCTCGGAGCCTCCTGACTATCATGCGCATCAGTGCCCTGCCCAGTTGGGACCAGGGTTGCAGGCTGGCGAGGTCGGGGCGGCGGTCGCGTTGGGCGGCGGTCGTGAGAGCAGCTACCCCTTGCAGGGCTACCTCCTGCTCCACGCCAGTCTCACCGCCCCCTTGCTGGTGGGGTGCCAGAAAGAAGGGGTCGTCAGGGCGCTCGGCCCAGTGCCTGCTGAAGCCTGTCCTGTGCGCGATCCACTCCACGTCCCTGTCGGAGAGCCCGAAGCGTCCTAACCTGAAGCGCCCTAACCTGGCCATGCCTCCCAGCTCGCTGTGGTCGCTGGCCTGTATCTGAAGGCTGTCGATGTTGAGGGCAGCCGGGATGGCGCCATGCGCGGCTGTGATGACCTGCGGCAACTACGCGACTACTTCCCGATTTCTCAGGGCCTGCGCCCGAATGGCGTTGGCGAGGTCCGCGGCGCATCGTTGATTTGCCCCACAGAGCGCGGAGAGCGCCGCTGCGGCTCCGCGCTGGCAGAGGCCGGCCGGGGGGGTCGCCCATGGAGAGACCTCCGCGTCGACCATCCACGTCCAGGCCAGGAACAGCTCCCCCACAAGCCAGGAAGGTGCGTAGGCGATGAGGTGTCTCTCCCCCCGGGAGCAGAGTGGCGCAAAGGCTTGCGCAGCGTGCGCCAGGGCCGAGAGTGCCGCATCGCCCAGGCAGTCGAAGGGGAGTCTCTGTATCCAGTCGCCTGGGACTACTTGGGCGAGGATGGTTTCGTCGCCACCGGCGTCTTGCATGGTCGACCGACTGAACCTTAGACAAACAGGGCACGCCCCTGCCAGGGGGCCGCCGTGGCATGTCCAGGAGCCACAGGTGCCGCATTGGATTTGTGCGTGGGCGTCAAAGAACCCTTGGGGCACCAAGGGGGGTCCCCCTCTTGGCCAAGTAGCCGTGGTCGGCCCTGCCACGGAAAGATGCACGTCTCTTGCACCGTCGTCGTCGGGCAGCAAAAATGGTACGTCACTGGAATTCGGGCGCGCGAAAGCCCTAGGGAACCCCGCGGGCGCTGCGCCTACGGCGCCCACCGCGCGGTCGGGAAGGCGCCCGCGGCCGCGAGGCACGCCCAGGTTAGCATGCTGCGCGTGGATGGGAAGGACATCCCACCGCATCTGCCTTCCCAGATGAGCGCTTTTCTGAACCTGGGCGCGGTCAGGGGCGACTGCTTCCAGCCCCGTCTGCGGGAAGAGGTCGAGCCCTTGCCCCGCCCGTCGTGGCCGGAATCCCACGATGAGTTGCGCGGCCGCCTCCCCCACGGTTTGCGACTGGACGCTTGCGACGCTTTGTTCGGCGCGCGCTGCAGGGGCTCGGCTGAGCGAGTCAGGGCGCACGCGCTGGACGGCGTGGTTCAGGTGCGCACATCGGATCGCGAGGAGCGCCGCCTCGTCGAGCCACACGGTCTTGGCCGTTCAGGGACCAGGGGGACCTGGTAGCATCAGCCTTCCCCAGCGCGCTCGGAGGCGTGCTGACCTCTGCTCTGGCTGAGATGCCAGTCGGTTGGGCCGCCTCAGAGTCGCCGCACGGGTCGCCGTAGCGCGGCGGCCCCTGCCGGCACCCCCCCGCGAACCAGCTCATCATGTCGGTGAGGGCCGCGCTTTGACGGGGAGGGCGGGGAGACCAGAGCAAGTCGTCTTCGCCTTCGGGGGGGCCCCATTGCTCGAAGTCACGCGGCCGCCCGTAGTCACAGCGGGCGCAGTGCACCTCCGTGATGGGTGCGAGCGCGGAGCATATCTGGCACGGCCATAAAACGTCGTTGCCCCGCATCCGCCAATGCGTGCCAGGGTCGGGGCGCACTCCTGGGCAGGGCCCCACGTGGGCCCCGAGCGGGAGAGGCGATCCGCATGCCAGCTGCAGCGCAGGGATTTGGGCCCTGCATATCGCGCACGTCCACGCGATATCGCGCGCGGATGTATCAAGGGGCGGCGCGGGTTCGGAGTCGCTCGACGACTCATCCTGCGCAGGCCGTGCTGGAGCAGCTGGTAGGCTGTGCTCCACGCCCATGCACTGCGAGGCGTCTGCACTATGCGGTGTTGCCGTGGCGGCAGCGTCCGGTTCGGCATCGGGTTCGCCCCCCTGGACTGCGGGCGGCCCGTCCTGCCTCTCGGCCATCCAGGTCTGCATCGTCGCGGGATTCCCCCACTCCGACACTCGCGCCTTCTACCGGGACGCGGGTATCATCCAGGGAGGGGGCGGGCGAATTCTGGGGCGCGCTAAGGGGGTTAGCAGGCGCAGAGGCGGTGCCTAGGCATGCGATGGGGGCGGGGCGATCGGCGTCGATCTGCGATCCTGCGCCCCCCCCGACGCGGCAGGTGGGGGGGGCTGCGGGCTGGTCGGCCCGCGCAGTCGGCTGTCCTGGAGAGTCACGCTCGCACTTCTCTGCCATTCGCGGTCGGCCGAGGCCCCCCCTCTCTCCAGTCGGCCCCTCGTTGCCTGCAATGTTCCCCGGGGCCTGTCAGCAATGAACTCCGCGCAGCTGGGGGGGGGCAGGGGTGCCAGCCAGGGTCGGTCACGGCGTCGCCGCACGCGAGACAGGGAATCCGGGCGGCGGGGCGGCGGGGCGACTAACCGCCACCTCCACCTGGGGAGAGAAAGGAAAGGTAGGACGGGGGCGAACAGGACCTCCAGCGGAATCAGGGCGACAAATTGTCGCATATTCAGAGCGGTCAGAGAACAGAGAAAGAAAAGCTTGTCCTTGGACGGGAGCGGAATCAGGGCGACTAACCGTCGCAATTGCCCGAGGGATTGCGGAGAGCGGAGGGGCCATGTCGCCTCGATGCCGAAGGTCTGCTTGTCCAGGAGCTCGCGCGGAATCAGGGCGACTAACCATCGCAACTTCAGGTTGCACGCGGGAGGGGGAGAACGGGGGGGAGATCGGCGGGGCGCAACTCCCACGGCACGGCGCGTTAGGCCGCTGCGTTGCTACCCCGCGCCCCTGGCCACTCAAACCATCCGAAGACGAAAGCGGGTAGCAGGAGGCCCTGGGATGCACCGAGGAGGCCGAACGATCCTCTCCTCCTCCTGCACTTCCCCCCTCGTCTCCTGCCGGGGGGCGGTGGATTCCAGGAAGGTGCCCCCGCGTAGGTGAGGAAGCGGCCGCCATGTCGACGTCAGCACTTGGGCTGTCTGGACCTGGCGGCGGGGGGGGGGGCAGGGATCGGGGCGTCGGTCGATGAGGTACGCGTAGTCGGTTGCACACATTCAGGGCCTGCGGCAGCACCCATGCTGGCTTGCACATCCTGATGTTCACCCAACTCCCCCGCGGCGGTGGGCTGAATGCCACCGTCCTCCAAAAATTCGTACCTCTGAGCTTACCCCCTCCTCTCCTGCTCCTGCCCGTCTCCTGGCGCGGCCGCGGGCGCGGGATCAGGGACGCCCTGACTTTGCTATCCGACGAACTGCCACACGGACACCTCCGAGCGCTGCGGGGAGGAGGTTTCAGGGCCCAGTCCGACCACCGACAGGTCGGTCGCCATCAGGGAGCGATCAGATCGCAGCTGAGTGACGGCCGAGGGCGGCGCGGGGCGCGGAGCGCCGCGGGGGCGCGCGCGGGGGGGCCGGCGCGCGGCCCAGGCGGTGCGTCGGACGCCTCCTCGAGACGGGGGGGTCGCCCAGACGGCCTTGAGCCAGAGGCTACGGTCGATTCGGGGAACACATGGTCCGATAGCTTGGCAGGCCTCTGGCCACAACGTTCGGGCACATATGCGTTTCCAAAAAGACAGGGGGCGGCGGTGATTCGCCGCAAGCGTCTTCGATCCGCCGCCCCCTGAAGATTCATCACAAGGGTGCCCCGCGTGCTAGACCCTTTCGATTTCGGTTTTGGTTCTTTTCCAAAAGAACTCCCCCTGGGGGTTCGGCCCGTCCCGCCGGAGATGCGTAACAGGTGGTTGCAAAAGGCTTTTCGGCTCCAGACGGCTCCAAGATGGCCTCCCAGATGGTCAAGATGGCCCAAGATGGCCTCCAAGTTCGTCCAAGACGGCCCAAGAGAATCCAAGATGCCTTCGAGTTCGTCCAAGAAGCCTCCAAGACGCCCCAAGATGGCTCCAAAATTGCCCT
>CAUYUJ010017793.1:712022-784522 GCA_963575745.1 Prorocentrum cordatum
ACTACTACTACTACTACTACTACTAATACTACGACTACGAATACTAAGCATAAGCCTAATAATAGAAAGTGGTGATACTAATACTAGTGGTGGTAGTACTAATGAGAATGAGACTCGTCCGGATAAGCAGCGGCACCCTTATCAGCATCAATATCAGCATCATCAGCATCATCAGCATCATCGTCGTCATCATCAGTTTCATCATCAGCATCACCGCCATGATCATCAACAGCATCATCATCATCAGCATCGTCATCATCAGTATCATCATCAGTATCGGTCATCATACTCGTCATCATCATCAGCATCATTACCCGAACCATCATCACCACAGTCACCACCAGCGTCACCATCAACTTCCTCATCGTCGTCACCATCACCACCAGCAGCACATCATCATTACCCATCATCAGTAGCATCCTCATCATCATCACATGCAAACGCACATGTAGGATTAGGACGTCCAGCTTATGCGGGAGACTTTGAAGGGAAACCACATGTGGGCGGACAACACAAGCACTTTGACTGGGCCTACTGATTATGGGGCGTTTCACACGTCGCGGGTGGACCGCATCTGCCTGCCACAAGTGCTCCGACACTGGCACCCTACAAGCAGAATTCTATGGCGTACGGCTGCAAGGCTTCAACTGATCCCAATACATGAGTCGGGACATTCGTCGAGACACTTTGGGTACAAGGATCACGTGCCTGTTCAATGGATTTTCCAACACGGGCGAACATTTGGGCACGTGCACGAGGGGGAGGTTCCGTTCTCGTGGGATCGTGATGCGCTCGTACGGGGTGTGCTGTTTGCCGAGGGCAGGAAAGAATTGACTGCTTCTGTGGAGGAGAAACTGTCCGACGCTGCGTGGCGGCCAGAAGGACAACACCCGACGAGAAGATGGCAAGATTGGGTTCGAACTGTGAATGAAGCAAGTAGGGCCCTACATCGCACAAGATTTGAAGCGCAACGCCCACGCCCAACCGACACACAAGAGGCCAACGAGTTGATGTTCCAACGACGGCGCGATCTCGTTACACACCGATCATTGGGGGATCCAGGCCTGGGGGTTCGATTGCTTGGCGACGTGCATCTTATGCAGGACATGGCAGACATGATCACCACTTGGCAGATGTTGTCAAAGTATACTGCTGCACGACGTGCGTACGATGTGTGCGATGTGTGCGTGAGGGGGGACAGGCAACAATAGCAGGAAGAGCGCGTACATCTGTATCAGGCTGCGTGACGCGCGCGCGACATGCATGCTATGCATTGTGCTGCTTCGGTCCCAAAGCGGTGGCGTTATGATGCCGTCCTGCGTCAACGACCAGACCAGGGGGGTCGGGCATCTACCTGTCCCAACCAGGTCCCCTGGGAGGATGCACGGCCAGAGGCGCTCGAGTGGAACACTGCACGGGATCAACACGCACAAGCTGCATAGCCCCAGGTGGCCTGGAGAATTCCCCCGTTCGCCCAGGGATAATTATCCGCTCGACCAAAAAAATCCTCGCTCGGGGCCGAATATCCCAGGTCGTGGCTGGATGTCCTCGCTTGGTTATGGGCGCTTCGCTCGGCGCGCCCCCCACCCCTGACGGCGAGCCGCACTCCGACCCCTAGGCGCGCCACCCACCCCAGGTGGCGCGCCAGGCTCTGCTGCGAACGCGCCCCTGCCGTTGATCAAATGTCCGCGCACGGGTTAAGAGCGTTCTCGCGGGCGCGTCATCCGCCCCAGGTGATGCGCCCCTCCTCGCCCTTAGCGCGTCGCCCACCCCAGGCGGGGTTCCTTCCGCCCCCGCCCGCCCCCCAGCATTTAATGGCAGCTTGTGATCGTCATACACACGGGGGACGCGAGATTACAAACAAAAAAAATGCGCGCCTGTCCGGACGAATCGCGGCAGGGGGCACCCGCCATGCCAGAAGGAAACGCGCGGCGGCGGCGCCAGCGATTAGCGCCGACGTCCCGCCGACAGCGAGAAAACGACACGCGCGACGCAAGCGGCGCCGTTCCAGCGGAGGGGGACAGCAGCGCCTCCACTGTGGCGGGGCGCTCGGGACAACATAGCCACAGACAGCACGGAAAAAGGAAGCGGGGGGAAGAGACGCCTCAGGTGGCGGGCGGAGCCGACACGGCTGCACACAGTAACGGAAAGAAGGGGGACGAGAGGCCGAAGCAAGCGAACAGGGCCGTCCCCACTCCTTTTCTACCCCTCCCACCCACCCCTCGACTGCAATATGTCCCACGACGACGACGACGACGACGACGACGACGACGACGACGACGACGACGGCAACGGCGACGGCGATTGCGACTGCGACGGCGACGGACGACGACGCACTGCGGATTCTCTGGGGGGCGGGCGCGCTGCGCATGCCCGCTGCAGTCGTCGTCGACGCCGCCGACAACGACGACGACGACGACGACGACGCACTGCGGACGCCCGACGACGACGCACTGCGCATGCCCCATGGGCGGGGCTTCGTAGGCAGGCTGTGGTTGACGACGACGACGACGACGACGACGACGACGACGACCACGACGACGATGATGACGACGACGACGACGACGACGACGACGCGGACGGCGGACGGCGCACGGCGGACGGCGGACGGCGAACGGCGGACGGCAACGGCGCCGGCGACGGCGACGGCGACGGCGACGGCGACGGCGACGGCGACAGCGACGGCGACGACAACGGCGACGACGACGACGACGACGACGACGACGACGACGACGACGACGACGACGACAACGGCGACGACGAAGGCGACGACGACGACGACGGCGACGACTGTGGCACGTCAATCATCGGCCTGGGAAAGGAAATTCTTCGCATGTATACGATACGAAAACCCACTTGTTTTGAGGCTGCCGCGGACAGGGGTACACGATCCTCTAGGCGGCGACCGCGGCGACCCCCTGGCGCGCGCAGTTGTAAAAAAATATTTCGCGCCCCGCGGGGTCAACTCATCAGCCCCAGGGGGGGCATCATTTAGCAATCGCAAGCTGACGTTGCCCACCTGTCTGTGCACTGGTTAGGTGCGTCTCACTCTGCGCGCCACCCAACCCAGGTGGCGCGCCCGCTACCGCCCCGCGGGCGCGGCATCCACCCCAGGTGCCGCGCCCTGCGCTCGCTGAGGCTCCATCCCAAATCATGGCCACCTGTCTGTACTCTGGTCACGTGCTCATGGCTTCAGCGTGGGGCGCGCCAGCCATCCCAGGTGGCGCGCCCCCAGTTGGCCCGCTGCAGGTGCGCTCCGTACGCGCGCCCTACAGCGGGCCGGCCCCGTTGGCGCACATGCCGCTTCAATGGCTACGGGCTTGGCAGGCACGCCCCTGTGCCATCGGCTGGTGGCACCTGCCAAGTGGCTCGCTGCCGCCCCACTTTGGGGGGCGCCGCCTCCGCGTCGCCCTCCCGCTTTGCCTCCTGGCTGCTTTGCCGGGGGCCTTCGCCTGGCCCCCGCCTTGACTAGGCGCCGCCCTGTTCACGGCTGCAACGCGTGCACCGGCCCAGAGCTCGGCCTCGCTGCCTCCTGCCGCCTCCCCGCCGCCCGTGGCGTTTTGCGCGGCCTCCACGCGCCGCTCTGCGGCCGCACGGGCCCCGCGGCCCACCCTGGCCGCCTGGCTTTGCCCAGCCTCTTCGCCTCCCTCACGCGACCCCCTGCCCCCCCGCGCTGCGGTCGCGCTTCGGCGGCAGCTTTTGCGCAGCCTCCACAGCCACTGCCCCTGCCTCCCGCCCTGACATTCGGGGCCCCTGGCGGCCCTGCAGCTCTGGCACCTCCCCACTTGCTGGGCCTCGCCCTCCACTGCTGCCGCTGGCCCCTCCCCTGGGCGCGCCCGCGATGCCGCCCCGCGCCCGCTGCCAGGGGCAACTCTCCTGCCCGGCCGCCCCGCGCGCCCCCCCGCGGCCTCGCCGCGTGACGGCGCTTCCGCGGCCGCCCCTCGTCTCCTTACCCCCTCCTCACGCAGGACAATTCGCAATACCGTAGCCCAATGCCTGGACGCGCGCGCGGACGGCTCTTGCCACGCTGCGACACAAGAAATGTGTGCGGCTGTCTATGGCTGTGTCTATCATGCCAATGCCGCGTATGTGTCATGCGTGCATGTGTGCTGCATGTGTACTGCGTGCATGCGCGCTGCGTGCACGGCTGCATGTGGCCGCGCGTCCCATGTCAATGTCGCGCATATGTTGCGTGCGTCTGGTAGGAGACGCGGGCAAGACGCGGGCGGGGCGCGAGGAGGAAAAGGAAAAGGGAGGGAGCGAGGAGGAGAGGACGCGCGAGAAACGCGCGCGCGACGCAACAGGGAAGAAAACCATAAACCTACGAAACATGTGGGGAAGAAAACCAATACCACACTAAGCATGTGGAGAGCAAGAGCGTCGTTCCGCACAGGATGCGCCATGGCCCGCGTCGACGACGCGTTCAGGGACCAACCCCTGCGCACCCCCTGCTGCGTGGAGAATGTGCCGCGTTGCATGGTGTGTGTGTGTATGTGTGCTTGCAGCTGCAAGCGCATGCGCGCGTGTGCGCGTATGCGCGAATATTTGATGCGCGCGCGTGAGATCTGCATGCGAGCGTATGTCCGATGAGTGCACGAGCGAGATGCAGGAGGGGGGGAGGAGGGCGGCAAACGCGGGTGCGACGCGGGTGCGAAGAAGAAAGCCAGGACCCCACAGAGCATGTGGGGAAAAAGGGAGACCAACGCGAAAGCAACAGAAGTCCGAAGGACCGCGGCCATCGTCGAGCTCTCCCCGTCGGCAAGCCGCTGGGCGCGGCGCCCGAGCCCTGCTGCACATCCCGCGCGAGCGCGAAGCGGCTTGGGAGGGACAGTCCTCGCGCGGCGGAGTACTGACCTCCTTCTCCCCCTCCCCATCCTCCTCCTCCTCCAGCCCACTTCAGATGCAGAGAGAGTTGGGTGGACCTCCCTACACTACACTCACCTCCGCTTGTCACATCACAACAGCTTCTGCTGGGCGAACGGGGGCCGCGCACCGCCTGCGTGCGAGGTGCGCCCGCGGGCCCGTGACATCATCGCGCGACGCCAGCTCCTTGGCCACAGTCCCTGCAGCCTCGTCCAGACGAGGCGGCTCGTGGAGATCAGCGAGGCGATGAAGAGTGCGGCATTCACTGCGATGACTGGAACGGAGCTGCGTACCACTCCTGGTTCAGCGGTGTGGTCTCAGAATCAAGGACTCCATCAGTCTGTGCACTTTGCATATGGACGCGAACCGTTGACGAACCGCTGTGCGGGCGCCTGAACTGGCATTCACAAGAGCTGGAACGTGCTCATGTCGACGCCGCCCCATGTTACGATGGGCAGAAGTGATCTGGTCTCCATCATCACGAAGAACACTGGCATCACGTTGATTTCACTCGACTTTCCTGTTGCTGTCGGGCGTTTTTGTAAATGTTTGGAAATAAAAACTGATGACATACTACTGCAGTGGCTCGACACCGAAGTTTCTGAACTACCCTGCCGTTCCACACTTTTGATATATACTGACCTGAATCACTCGCTCGCCTCGGAAGAAGGCCATGACGGAAATGCGATTAGCGACCACAATCAACTGCGCATGGGGCATGCTGGACGGGCTTCGCGTGAATTGCTAGATAGACACAGTACGTGTTATCCCGACACGTTCTACAAGACTGCTCTCACGTACTACAACGGCAGCCACTCTAGCTATATCAACCATACGTTACCTTGCGGGCTTCGCTCTCGCATTACCAAGTGTTGCACAATGGCTCGGCTTGGGCGAGGGCTCCATCTTGCACCTGGCAGTGGCTCTCGAATGCATGTTGTCCCGATGTTACTTGCTGCTGATAGTGTGCTGCCGACTACCGCACCTCATGCACGCGTGCGCCGGGAGCAAGATTTGATTGCTATGGCTGTTCAGACCACTGGACTTCGTGAACCGTTGTTGAGATGTGCTGGTCGCGCACACTACACGTTGCTCGCCATTATGTCTTGGGATTTCTTCAAGCTCTGGTGCCGGAGCAAGGAGATAAGTCGATGCGTGAAATGGATTTCCCGATTGCTGGGAAACATGGCGGTCGCCCTCCTGGTGTTCATGACCGTGAGACTGTCCTTCTTCGTCGCCAGGTGCGTGCCCTTCTAGATCTACGTGACAAACTACGAGCTGCTGGTGCACCTGTGGCGCATCACGATTCCCAGATTCGCGACCTCATAGCTCGTCTTGAGAGAGAAGTCCGACGTTGGCGCCGAGCTCTCCACCGAAAATGGGTTAATGAACTACATGAGGCTCGGCGATCTCGAGGCTTAGCGGCCGTCCAGTCTTTATCTCGCAAGCTTGCTGGCACTGGCCTGGGCCCGAAGCGTCTAGTTTACAATGCAGTCCGACGGAAGGCCCCGAACACGATGGAGCTTATCCAACGGATATCGCTGTCTGGAGACCAAGATGGACTGGGCGCAGTTCCTGCGCTACTCCCCGAGTTCGAGGCTGAGCGTGCTGCTATGCCCTCCATGGGTACTTATGATCGTGAGGCCGCTCGTGGCTGTGGCGCGAAGAATCTTGATCGTGCAATTGATGGGCTGAGGCGTGCTTCGCGCCACAGGGCTGTCCCAGGATGGAGTCTACCAAGCGAGCCATGGTTACTTATGCTCGCCCCGCACTACTCTAGCCGAAAACGTGAAAGACCAGAAGGTGTTGGCTACCACGTCGAGAGCCCTGATATCATTAATATCATAGAGACGTTCACGGCGCTTGCTACTGCTTGGCGCCTTTCTGGTCGGCCCCCTTCTTGTGCGGGGTATTTCAACTTTCGGCAATCTCCGAAGATTGATGGTGCAACGCGCGTTCTCCATGGGCGTTGCCCGTTCCATCGTGCAGTTTGTCGTGGGATCTATCGCTCGATATCAGCTGGCACCACCGACCACGCTGCTCATGGATGCGTTCCTCATCGTCGCCGTGAGAACGCAATTCTATGTGTGCAGTGCACCTCTTGGAGACTGAAAAAAAGAAAGATGCCTTTCGCTGCGGTGCTGGACGATATGACAAATGCCTACGGCTGTTGGGATCACGATCGCATGAATGCAATACTGCGGGAATACTTACCTTACGCTGATGCTGCGTTGCCGGTGGATGGTCAACGCACGCACGTACTACATATCGAAGCCGTCGACGGTGATGTACGAGAGTTGTCGCAAACCACGGAAACACACAACGCAAATACACAACGCAAATACACAACGCGGCGCGACGTAATACACAACGTAAAAACACAACGTAAAACACGACGTGTATCCGCGTTGTGTATTTACACTGTGTATAACGCTGTGCGTTTACGCTGTGTGTACGCACGCTGTGTATTTATTTTGTGTATTTACGTTGTGTATTTACGCTGTGTGTGTGTTGCGTCCTGTGCGTGGTGTCGTGTGTGTCGCGTAGTGCTGTTTTTTTACGCTGTGTGTAAGCGTGCTGTGAATTTACGCTGTGTATGTGAGTGCTGTTGTGTAGTTACGCTGTGTATATGCGTGCTGTTGTGTATGCGCGCTGTATCTACGCTGTGGCTTCACGCTGTGTAGTTACGCTGTGTATTTACGCAGCGTGTACGCGTGCTGTGTACTTACGCTGTGAATTTACGTTGTGTATTTACGCCGTGTATATGCGTGCTGTGCGTGGTGTCGCGTGTGTTGCGTAGTGATGTGTATGTACGCTGTGTATGCGTGCTGTGCGTGGTGTAGTGTGCGTTGCGTAGTGTTGTGAATTTACGCTGTGTATACGTGCTGTGTATTTACGCGGTGTACTTACGCTGTGTATTTCAGTGGGGTTGCGAAGTGTTGTGTATTTCCGTTGTGTGTATGCGTGGTGTTGCATAATGTGTTTTTCCATTGCGAACGTGCGCAACGTTCTGCATCTACGTTTCACATTCGCGCATCGCGGCGTAGCGCTGTGTATTTACGCTGTGTATACGCGCGGTGTTGTGTAGTTACGTTGTGTCTGTGAGCGGTGTCGTGTCTTTACGTTGTGTTTGTGACTGGTGTTGAATAGATACGCTGCGAAACGTTCTGCATTCGCGCAGCCTGGAGTATCTCTGCGTATTTACGTTGTGTATATGCGTGATGTTGTGTATTTACGCTGTGTATATGCGTGATGTTGTGTATGTACGCCGTGTATATGCGTGGTGGTGTGTAGTTACGCTGTGTATATGCGTGATGTTGTGTATTTACGCTGTGTATATGCGTGCTGTTGTGGATTCGCGCTGTGTATATGCGTGCTGTTGTGCATTCGCGCTGTGTATATGCGTGTTGCTGTGTATTCACGCTGTGTATGTGCGTGCTGTTGTGTAATCACGCTGTGCATACGCGTGCTGTTGTGTATGTACGCTGTGCATACGCGTGCTGGTGTGGATTTACGCTGTGTATACGCGTGCTGTTGTGTGTTTACGCTGTGTATACGCGTGCTGTTGTGGATGTACGCTGTGTATACGCGTGCTGTTGTGTATTTACGCTGTGCATACGCGTGCTGGTGTGTATGTACGCTGTGTCTACGCGTGCTGGTGTGTATTTGCGCTGTGTATATGCGTGCTGTTGTGTATGTACGCTGTGTATACGCGTGATGTTGTGTATTTACGCTGTGTATATGCGTGCTGTTGTGTTGTTACGCTGTGTATACGCGTGCGGTTGTGTAATTGCGCTGCGTATGTGCGTGCCGTTGTGTCTTTACGCTGTGTATATGCGTGCTGCTGTGTATTCGCGCTGTGTCTATGCGTGATGTTGTGTATTTACGCTGTGTAATGCATGCTGCTGTGTATTTACGCTGTGTGTATGCGTGATGTTGTGTATTTGCGCTGTGTATATGCGTGCTGTTGTGTATTTACGCTGTGTAGTATCTGCTGCTGACGTTGTGTATTTACGTTGTGTGTTATGGTTTACTGACGTTGTGTATGTACGTTGTGCTTTACGTACGGTTAAGATGTTCGTTTGATGGGTTTGTGATCACCATCGTGATGTACACCTACACTTGAAGAGTGGAGCGCCGATGGGTGAGACGTCTGCCCCCGATGACTTTCGCATGGACTTCGCCAGGCCTGTCAACACTTGGCGACGTCGGTCGTCACAGCCGTCCCCGATTGCGTCTTGCCCTCTGGTGCCCCAGCCGATCGACGAGACCCTCAACAAAAGCGTTGACGACCTCCGCTAGTTTCCCACGTTATCCTCAGGCCGCCTGAAAGAGGCGGTGAAGGCGTCGATGTTGGCGCAGTACGGCTACAAGCAGAACCTCGAGAAGCAGGTTCTTGTTCCGAGCTTGAAACATTATCATGACAACCGTCGTGTCTATGATGCTGAAGTCGGAGGCGCTCGTTCTCTCCCCCATGCACGCTACCTTGGCACGTTCTAGATGCCTGCGGGTGCGATTGTTGTTCATCAGCGTTGCCCAGGGAGCCCTGCTCTCGGGCCTCACTCCCTTCCTGCTCACGCGCACTCAGGAGTGCGAACTAGACGTCTTGCTACTTCACAAAAGTATGTCGACTGTGCAGGGCGAGGCTTGCGACTGGACTGGCCCCCATCCGAGATTCTGGTCGACTCGACGCACGTGCCTCAGGCTTGATCTTATTCCGACACGGTACGAATTACTTATCAAGCGATTGCGATGGAATCAAAGCATGGTTCGGTGGCCTGAGGATCACACTCAAGAAATTGCTGTTTTATTTGGACTGTTTGCTGTCGAGGGTTATGAGATGATGGCTGACGGTGTGCTTACGAACGATGCCCGCACGCTACCCAGTTCATGAGCGACACTAATTGTTTGGCTGCTCTAACTCATATGGAGGACTGGGTGGAGAGGTGGGGGGAGTCGGCTAGCACGCTCTTCGAGGATGAGGAGTTTCGCCACACGTTTCTGAACACTGATGGGAATGCGATTCGGAAACTCTGGAAATTGGGTCGCGCGGGTCCTGTTATCGATCTGGGTGAATTTCCTGGCGTGGAGGAGAGGCAGGGCACTGCTGAGCTTCGTTTCCGTTGCCGACAGTTCATGGAAGAGGGGCATGTTTGTGGGGCGGCGTTTGCTACACGTAGAGGCCTCACTATGCACAATACGCTCACCAAAGAGGGCACACACGGCAAAACATCGAGTCTGTTAAAGTGCTTAATCACTAATCAGTACCCATGCTGCATGCAAAATGTCGCGTTCTGATGCAGTGCGAAGAGCAACAAAAAAGCCGCCTATCGCACAGGCGCGTGCGATGTCAGCACTGCTCATGCCGTTCATCCTGTCGTGGCTGTTCCACTTGTGTGCCTCGTTTGTCGCGTCCGCAGTTGGTCAGATTTGGCTCAGCTACAGAAGCAGATTCGCGACGAACACCGACCTCCTTCACCTGCACCCCGGGGTTCTTGCGCCGATGGAGCCCGCGCGGGCACTCAAGCGAAAAGATCCCGAGCCCGCCGCAGCCTCGGCTGCTGCCAGCGGCCCCCGCTCCAGAAGGCCAAGTCAGGAGGCGCTCCACCAGCCATGTCATCGGGAGCTGCGGCCTCCACCGAGAGAACAAGAAGCAGCGCAAGGATCGGAACAAGTCTCTCGGCACGCTCGAGGAGTCGGGCTGGAACCAGAAGCAGAAGATCATCACCAGCGTGCTCATCAAATCAACCCTCGTTCGCAGCCAGGCGATGCGCGCCCTTGGATCGTGGATGCGTCACTACCCGAAGTGGCAGAGGCGCAGGCAGCGGGCAGAACGTACAGCGAGGCAGTCAATCAAGCGCGTCGAGGCAACCAACACGGGCCTCCTCACCTTCATATCTTTCTTGGGTTCCTGAGAAAGCTCTTGAAGATCTGAGTGTTTCGTGATTCACTGTCCTCGCCATTCTTCTCTGAAAAATCTCAGACCCGAACATGACAGCAGTATTACGTTGATATACCTGGGCACGCAAGCAGCGCGGTGTAACCCCGCAGACTAAGTCTGCGCCTGTGCACGCCTCCTGAACCTCTTCCTCCTCCTCCTCCTCCTCCTCCTCCTTCACGTCCTCCAAATCATCCTCCTCCTTCTCCTCCTCTTTCTCTCCCTCCTCCTCTTGCTCCCCCTCCTCCTTCTCCCTCCTCCTCCCCCAACTCATCCCCCTCCTCCTCCTGTTCCTGCTTCCTCTTCCCTCTCCGCCCTGCTCCCTCCTCCTCTTCCCTCCTCCTCCCCCATTCTCCGAAACATCCTCGAAGGTCCCGAAGTCCACAAGGAACCAAAAAAACATGGGAAAACGTTATTCCTCGATCCTGGATCATCCTTCTCCGTCTGCGTCCTTGAGGACGCCTCGCAGAAGGGGCGACACCGGGCCCGGGGCAAAAGAGCTGGGCGTGGCGGCGACGTCGGGCATGGGTCACAACAGGCACGTGTCCAGCTGCACCTCGCGCCGGGCCAGGACCCCTGAGGCCCCTCACCTCCTCCCGCTCCCCCTTCCACCCGCTCACACTGAGGAGGAGAATCAAGGATCGAGGATCGAGGAGCACAGGTTGTCTTTTAAGTCTTTGGCCCTTTTTACAGCTGAGCTCTCTGAGGCGTCCGAGGACCACAACCTCCAGGGACCTCCAGGATCCTCTGGAGACACCCAGGAACCCCTGAATGAAGAGGAGGAGGAGGCGAAGGCGGAAACCCTCTTGACCATCCATTGTTCGCTCCGAACTACCCTTTCCGCTCCCCATTCGCTTCCCGCCTCCACCCCCTTCACCTCACCCTCCTCCCCGCACCCCTTGACTCGCCTCCTCCTCCTCCTCCTCCTCTTCCTCCTCCTTTTCCTCCTCCTCCTCCTCCTCCTCTTCCTCCTCCTGCTCCCCATGATCCTCCTGCTCCTCCTCCTACTGCTCCTCCAAATCCTCCACCTCCTCCTGCTCCTGCTCCTGCTCCTGCTCCTGCTCCTGCTCCTGCTCCTGCTCCTCCTCTCATCATCATCCCTCCTCCTCTCTCATCCTCCTCCTCCTCCTCCTCCTCCTCCTCCTCCTCCTCCTCCTCGTCCTCCTCCTCCTCCTCTTCCTCCTCCTCCCTTCTCTCCTCCTCCTCCTCCTCCTCCTCCTCCTCCTCCTCCTCTCCTCCTCGCCTCCTCCTCCTCTCCTCCTCCTCCTCCTCCCCAACCCTCGCTCCTCCTCCTCCACCTCCTCCTCCTCCTCCTCCTCCTCCTCCTCCTCCGCTTCCGCTAGAGCAAATGCTGCAACCATAAATTTGTTGCAGATGGCTGAGCTCCCAGCGCCTGGGACCGAACTCGGCGCATGCCTTGGGGCATACGGCTCATAGCGCATGGCGCAACAACGCCAAGGCTTCATCCGGACTCCCATTCCTATAGAGAGGCGATCGCTGGGAAACCGAATGCCCCTCAACATACTGCAAAGTATCCACTGAATGCATCATCAAATCCTCCCATGTCGAAGGGCGGGTACATATCGGCATTGATAAAACTACGAAGACCGCCGTGACGGCAGTCAATGCTGCTGGAGTGGTTGCACTGATAGTCGGGCTCGTGAAGCAAGCTAGCAGCCATTTTGTGGGTGTGGGCCTCCGAGTGGCCGCCGTGAGTCGAATTTGTCGCGGTCGCAATCAAGGTTGTCGCAGCTGAAGATGTGGAAGATTGGTAGACGAGCGGGCGGGCATATCACGCCAAGGGGCCGCAATGGCACGCAAGCTGGCGGTCGTACTATATACAGGAGGCGCCAGTGTATCCCAATTGGTAGTCTTTCCGAAATCCACGCACATACACACAAACAAGCTCACCCGGATGCCTCACACTCCAAGGCCAAACGTACTGCTGATCATGATAAAGCTACTCCAGCAAGCGGCTTGCCCGTTAGCGTGAGGTTGTCCCTCCCCTGCCAGTATGAAAACAAGGCGACTCCAACGGACACCGAGCGCCAGTCGAGCTGGTGATCGCTGGTCGCGGAGTGACCGAACTGGCCGTCCATATGGTGTTGATAGCTGAAGATGTCGCCAAATTGGTAGTCGACCTAGTGGTCGTCTGCTACCGCGCTATGCAGCTGTTGACACGCATGCGTGCACAGTTGACAATACTAACTCACTATTGAAGGAGTTTGCTGCGCCATCCGCCGAGCCTTCAAAACCACTGCTGCATATTTCTGCCGCGAGATTATATTTTGAGCGTGACCTCCGTCGGTCGAATACATCATTTGCATGACCTTGGTTTGCCTTCGGCGCGTTTGGCGCTGAATTCAATTCTAGTAGTCCGTCCTTCGCGTTTGTCGTCGGACTGGAGGCGCACCAAAACGCGGGATTGCGGCGGAGGCAGAAACTGAACTAGGTGCGGCGGCCCAGGATACCGATGGGATCGTCCCAGACGGGGACGCCCTGGACGCACTAGGGCCAGCGACAAGTGGGAGTCGCCATGGCTGCGGGCGAAGGGTGCGCCGGCGGGGAGAATCCAGAGGGTGCAGTCGGTAATCAAGGTCAGGGGGAGATGTAGTGCGGGACGCGTGTAATTACCTACACATACTTACTTACATGCACATTCGCACAGGCAAACATATCCGCCGACCCTTCAAAGTGTATGAGACGCTTTTCCGTTTTCGTCATCGTCGTCAGTCCCAATGAAATTGAGAGACAAGGGAAAAGAACGTCGTGGTTGAGTCGATTCCCTTCCCTTTCTACCTTTCCGGCCAAGGGGGGAGCGGCGGGGGAGGTGGGGAAAGGAAGAGGGTCCCAGGTCAAAATACCCAACCCCCAGGGCCTGGCGGCTCCTAGGGGTCGGGGGGGTTGTCCCGGGTCTGAAAACCACCGGAAAGGGTCCCGGGGGTCGCCAGCGGCGACGCAACGGCGGCGGCTGGGGCGGCAAATCTAACAGCGACTGGGGGCGACAACGACAGCCGTCGCAACTGTGCTGGCAGTCGCAAGGAGACTGCACACTGCTGAAGGGGGCGGCGTCTACAAACGGCACCTTGCCAGCGCTGGGGCTGCTGTCGTCGCAGTCGCGCTCGTTCTTGACTATGCAGCAGACCAGAGCTCCTGAACCCCTCTGCTTCCCTGGGCGATTTGTTCGGCGCAAGCTGGGAGGGGGTCGCCTTGCCCACGAACGAACTGGCGTCGGGCAGACCCTGGCTCGACGGCCGCCAACAATTCAGAGGGGGCATTTGGGCAGGAAGCAAGCGGATCCTGAGGGACACGGGTCTTGGACCCCAGAGGTTCCCCCGGAATCACCTCGTTATCCTGAATCGTTTTCTGAAGATCTTGGGCATCGCCGACGGCCCTTGGGCCCGAAAGCGGCCGGAAAAACTTAGAACCCATTTCCCTCAAGACCCGTTTTCATGGCGATGCGCACGCCAGCCACGCCAATACACTTCAACCGGCAAGGGGCCACACTCGCCCGCCAGGGCACCTGCGGGCGCTCGAACCGCGTGGGGAGCGCAGGGGAATAGAAAAGAGGCGTGAACCACGGAGACCGCAACTGAGCAGAAAAAAACGAGGACGTGGCAGGGACCGGGATGGGGACGGTAGCGGGAACTGCACGGACACAGGGGGAATGGGGACTGTGGGCTGAGGACGACAACATGGGCAGGGACAGGGGACGGGGGGTGGGACGGGGAGAGGGACAGGGAGCGAGGAACGGGGAAGGGGAAGGGGTTCTCGCTCCCCCCCCCCTGATCTCGTTCGGTTTTGTCCGCGTTTCTCGTTCGCCCTCCCCGAACGTGGCATGCGAACGAACCTCCGTCACTCGGTCGGCCGACACCGTGCGTGTCTTAAACTCTGAGAAGAGAAAGACGAGGGGGAGGAGGGAGAGGGGGAAGGGGAGGAGGGAGGGGGACTAGAATTGCAGGTGGCAGTGGTGAAATGAAAGAAACATGGCGGCAATGGTTACGTGAGAGATAGCAGAGCGGCGGCCTTTTCCCTCTCAACACTATACAGGTTCGCGGGCCTGCTGTGGGCCAGGCGGCAGCGGACCCCTTCTATTCGAGTCGGGGCTACTGGGCAGTGGAGAGTGTCCCTCCGCAGCACATCGGCCACAGAGGGCCACCCGCAATGAGGTGCTAGAGCACCCACAGCGAGGCCTCAGCGCAGGGCGCTCGGCGCAACTCCCCCATGGCTCAGGAGCCTTAGCCCGAACGGAATAGTGTGAACCCTGGGCACCCTGCCGACTCGCTTGTGGTCAGCCAGTACGCGACATGAGCCGAACTGACTCTGACCAGGGTTGTGGGTCGCAACGACCCTCCACCGCCAGGAGAGTCAGGGACAGGCTCTTCGCCCATTGCGACCGGTCGATGTCGCCTCGCAGCCAGGAGCGTTTGCTCGTGGGGGCCTGGCACAGATTGCGCCTAGCGTGCGCTCGAGCCGCAGCACCGATCGCGTCTTCCAGCCAGGTTCGGTCCCTGGCTTTTTTTCTGGCACGCTGCTGATGTGGCCGCTCGCCTTCGGCACTCTTTTGTTAGTAGGTGCCGGCGGACGTAGCTGGCCATTGCGTCGCTCGCGAAGCTGCGTAGCTGGAGAGCACCCGCGCGTTTTGTGTCGCGTGCGCGTAGACGCAGCTCGTCCAGCTGTTTGCTGCAGTCCGCCTGCAGCTGCTAAAGCTTACCTGTCACAGCTGTTGACTGGCCCGCGCGTTGGTCTGGTGACTGTTGAGCGGCACCGACGCGGCGCGTGCTGCCTGGAGGCGGCCAACAGCAGCGCAGCGTCGCTGGCGCCTACCTCGGCCGTTCGCAGCTGCCCCGTTGTCGGCAGTACAGCGTGGCCTACGTGCCAGACCACCGCGATGCATGCCGGTTGGTCCGCATAAGGAAGCGCGGCTGGCGATGCAGCACTGACCTCTGCGGCGGCGTGCTGTGGCGCTGGCACCTCGCAACGAAGGCGGCGCCGAGGTGCCAAAGCTGGGCACGCACGCATCGCACCAGTCGGGTGGCTGGAGCGCCGCGCTTGCCTGGTCTTCGCGATGAACACGCTCACGTCGTTGCCCGCGTGGCGCCAGTCTCCTGCGAGACAAGAAAGCCCTTGCAATTGACGGAGAGGCTGAACAGTCACTGATGGCACGGCACGGCTTCTCGATGGCAATCGTGCCGAGCGGGATCGGAGAGGAGCGCGCGGTCGGGTCATCCTCGCGGTGTTTGTCGCAGCTCAGTCGCCAAGAGTGCCCTGCTGCTGGCACATCGGACTCAAACATACCCAAGCCCACCGGCACGAGGCGGCGGCTGTCAAGGCACACGTGCACGTATGCTGCACAGCGCGTTCAGGAGGACAGGGAGGGCGCTATGACCAACGGAGGCACAAGCCCTTCCCGTCGATCCGTTGCGGACTTGGCGGGGTTCGCGCTGCTGGCAGCCACGCGAGGGGAGCTGGTTCGGCCAGCGGTCCTTGCTGGAAACACAGGGTCACGACCAGCCATGACGACCGCGTGGTTCTGCGTGTCGCTGTCAGGATCAGGACGGTGAGCCTGGTGGCTGACGTCATATGTTTAGCGACTCTGGGCGCGACCTCGCCGGCGGCGCCCTGGGACAGGCACTGCCGCGCGCGCGCGGGCGCGCTCGCGTGCAACTGACCGCGCGAGGGTGCTGTCGTGATGTAGCACAGACAGTGCGCAGGTCCTCCTCCCTCCTCTTCACCATCCCTGCACAAAGAAAAGGGGGTGTGGAACAGGGAGGAAACATGTTTGGGTAGGGGCTAGTTCTGGCCAGGATGGGGCAAGTGGCTTGATTTACGGCCCCCTGGGCCGTATCTTCTCGACGGGACAAGTGAAACATCCTGCTGGATGGATTCACGTCTCGTTTGAAGCACCCGCCTCAACACGCCCGTAAGTATCCCCCAAAGAATGTTACCATACTCCTTTTCGGAAAAACGACACGTGTGTGTGCTGTGCTGGGTCGTGACACTCGCGCAGAGGTGAAACAAGGCGACAGGCTTGCATCGACGGGCAACAGCAAAATGGACGCGCAATTGACAAAGTTTTTTGCAAACGGACACATGGAAAAGAAACAAAAAAAAAAAAAAAAATGAGACAAGCACGACGACGACAAATCCCACCAGCCCTCTGGGCAGGTGTACTTTAGGGTGCCGCCTCTTTCAAAACAATACCTTCTTCATCGTTCCTCTCTGCCCGTGGTCATGGGATCCCCTCCACGATGCTCCCAGGGACTATTCCGACATGGTCAACGGTAGTCCAGTACAGCATTCAACATGGCCCAACACGGTCCACATTTTGCAACACTCTGTGACAACCAGGGAGAAAAACAATTACCAGACTGCGAAGCAATCGACGCGCCAAATGCGGGCCAACTGCGGGCTGCGCAAAACGAGCGTTGAGCATGCAAACGCAAGCAGATGGGAGACGTCCGTTACGCTTCACGGGCGCGCCAAATGCGAGCCAATTAACCGATAATCGATCTCGGTGGCCTCATACGAATGACAGCGGTACGGATACGTACGTATATAATATAGACACATATAGAAATACGGAAACACCTATAGATATATGGAAACGTATATATAGGCGCATGGATATATATATATATATATATATATATATATATATATATATATATATATATATATAATAACTATATATATATGGTTGGATACATATGCGTAACCATATATACATTTAAAAATTCGCCGGCCCAACGGGCCAGAGGCGTGCTAAGATCTCCGGTAACTGGTTAACAATTCTCTAGTTCGCGCGCGCGGGGCGGCCCCTGGGGGTCCCCGGACGAAAAGTACCCCGGGCGAGTCCCGGCTGATCCCCGGGCGACTCCACCAGAGCGCTCCATGAGCGCACCAACAGGGCTCCGAGACGTCCCCGAGAGCCCCAAGAAAGGCCAAGAGGCCCCCAAGAGGCCCCCAAGATGGTACACGAGGGGTCCGACATGCCACAAGATCGCTCCAAGACGCCCAAGATAGCCCCCAGACGCCCCAAGAGGCCTCCAAGAGCACTCCCAAGAGGGCCCCAGGAGGCAAAATTCATTGCTTTTCCTAGGTTTTTGAAAGATTTTGGAGCTTCCACCTTTTCGGCTTCCCGACGCCCCAAGACGGCCCAAGAGGCCCCCAAGATCGCCCCAAGAGGGCCCAAGAGGCCCCCAAGAGGGCCCCAAGATGGCCCAAGAGGGCTCGAAGACGGCCCAAGAAGCCTCCAAGACGGTCCAAAAGGGCCCCAAGAACGCCCCCAAAGGGGCCCCAGAGAGGGAACACGAAACAACATTTCGAGCCCTCGGCCCTAAGAAGCCCCCACGAGGCCACAAGAGGCCCCTAAGAGGCCCCAAGAGGCCCCCACGAGGCCCTCAGGAGGCCCCCAAGAGTCCCCCAAGCGGCCCCAGGAGGCCCCCCAAATGTCCCCCCGAGCACGCGAGCAAGTGCAAGCGATGCTACAATGTGCTCTCCTTTCGGTAGACTCCCAACGGGGCCCCTACAGACTTGCAACAAGCGTCAAGAACCTGCCCAAAAAGCACTGCCCAGGAGCGTTCACAAGTGCCGCGAAGAAGCCCTCCTTACGCGGGAAAGCCCGGAAAGCCGGGTGGGGTGAGCTGTTCTTCTCACCACCGCGCCCTCTCACACAATGGCTTCCGCACGCCGCCCAGAGCGCGACGTTCGGCTCATGCCCCCAGAACGCTCCAGGAGCGCGCCAAAACGGCACCGGAACGCCCCCGAAACAATCCAAGCGGCCTCAAGTCGCCGAACAATCGTTCCAAATCGCCCAAGATGACCTCAAAATTGCCGTCGAGGCCGCCAAGAAGCCCCAAGAGAGCCTCAAGAGGCCCTCCAAGACGGCCATTACAATCAAAAATCGTCCCATTCCCAGAGGAACATGTACACTTCCCGCATGAACGGCGTTTCGAGTTTCACAGCGCCTCAGACTACGCAAATAGCCCCCAACATCGCCCCGAGACAGCCCAACAATCCGCTAAAATCGGCCCAAGACGGCCCAAGATAACCCCAAGACGGCACAAGAGAGCACCAAGACCGCCCAAGAGGCGCCCAAAGGGGGATTCTGCCCCTAGGAGCACCTCAGAAGCCACCAACATCCCGCCAATAAGTCCCCCAAGACGCCCCAAGAACCACCCAAGAAGCCCAACAAGAAGCCCCAACGACCCCCAAACGGCCCTTACGGGGCCTCAAGAGGCTTCAACACTGCCTCCAAGAGGTTCCCGAGACGCCTGGCAAAAGAACCCCCAAAGCGCCGCATTGACACCAGGCCCTCGGGCAAACGGCAGACATGAGACTGTATGGGCCGGCGGAATGAGCGAAGCGATTAAATATATATTATATATATATATATATATATATATTAATATATATATAATAAAAAAAATCCCGGCAAAGCAACCTAACAGCGATGTGTAGAAGCATATATGGAAACATTCCCCTTAAGATCCAGATGAGAATCCAGTTGTAGAATTCTCCTGTTCTCGCAGTCGCAGTCGCATTCGCGATGACAGTCGCAGTGGCAACGGCAGTCACAGTCACAGCCTCAGCCTCAGCCTGCCTCAGTATCAGCCTGCCTCAGCCTCAGCCTCAGCCTGCCTCAGCCTCAGCCTCAGCCTGCTTCAGCCTCAGCCTCAGCCACAGCCTGCCTTCAGCCTCGGCCTCAGCCTCAGCCTGCCTCAGCCTCAGCCTCAGCCTCAGCCTCAGCCTGCCTCTCAGCCTCAGCCTCAGCCTCAGCCTCAGCCTCAGCCTCAGCCTCAGCCTCAGCCTGCCTCAGCCTCAGCCCTCAGCCTCAGCCTCAACCTCAGCATCAGCCTGCCTCAGCCTCAGCATCAGCCTGCCTCGGCCTCAGCCTCAGCCTGCTTCAGCCTCAGCCTCAGTCTGCCTTCAGCCTCGGCCTCAGCCTCAGCCAGCCTCAGCCTCAGCCTGCATCAGCCTCAGCCTCAGCCTCAGCCTGCCTCAGCCTCAGCCTGCCTCAGCGTCTGCCTCAGCCTCAGCCTCAGCCTCAGCCACAGCCACAGCCTCAGCCTCAGCCTCAGCCTCAGCCTGCCTCAGCCTCAGCCTGCATCAGCCTCAGCCTCAGCCTGCCTCAGCTTCAGCCTCAGCCACAGCCTGCCTCAGCCTCAGCCTCACCCTGCCTCAGCGTCTGCCTCAGCCTGCCTCATCCTCAGCCTCAGCCTCAGCCTCAGCCTCAGCCTGCCTCAGCCTGCCTCAGCCTCAGCCTGCCTCAGCCTCAGCCTGCCTCAGCCTCAGCCTCAGTCTGCCTCAGTATCAGCTTGCCTAAGCCTCAGCCTCAGCCTGCCTCAGCCTCAGCCTCAGCCTGCTTCAGCTTCAGCCTCAACCTTAGCCTCAGCCTCAACCTTTTCCTCAGCCTCAGCCTCAGCCTGCATCAGCCTCAGCCTCAGCCTCAGCCTGCCTCAGCATCAGCTTGCCTCAGCGTGTGCCTCAGCCTGCTTCTCAGCCTCAGCCTCAACCTCAGCCTCAGCCTCAGCCTGCCTCAGCCTCAGCCTGCCTCAGCCTCAGCCTCAGCCTGCCTCAGCAGCAGCCTGCCTCAGCCTCAGTTGGCTACGGGCATTCAAAATGTGGCCCGGGAATGGAGTTCTGGGAACTCGAAGAGCACGAAGTGGCCTACAGTTGGCTCCGGGCATTCAAAATGTGGCCCGGGAATGGAGTTCTGGGAACTCGAAGAGCACGAAGTGGCCTACAGTTGGCTCCGGGCATTCAAAATGTGGCCCGGGAATGGAGTTCTGGGAACTCGAAGACCACGAAGTGGCCTACAGTTGGCTCCGGGCATTCAAAATGTGGCCCGGGAATGGAGTTCTGGGAAGTCGAAGAGCACGAAGTGGCCTACAGTTGGCTCCGGGCATTCAAATGTGGCCCGGGAATGGAGTTCTGGGAGTCGAAGAGCACGAAGTGTGTGACTGTTGCATCCGGTTATTCAGAATGTGGCCTGGGAATGGGGTTCTGAGAGGTCGACGAGCACGAAGTGTGTGACTGTTGGTGAAAAACGAGCCCGGCACAGGCCCGGCCGGCAACTTCCAACGCCTGCCCGGACCCCCCTGTGGAGTGATCTGTGAGCTCTTTTGAGTCAACTAGAAACCTATCAGTCTACGCTGTTAGGTAAAAAAAAAAAAAAAAATATCCCGGCAAAGCAACCTAACAGCGATGTGTAGGAGCATATCTGGAAACATCCCCCTTAAGATTCAGATGAGAATCCAGTTGTAGAGTTCTGCTGTTCTCGCAGTCGTAGTCGCATTCGCGATAACAGTCGCAGTGGCATGCATTAGCCTCAGCCTCAGCCTCAGCCTGCCTCAGCATCAGCCTCAGCCTCAGCTTCAGCCTGCCTCTGCCTCAGCCTCAGCCTGCTCCTGCATCAGCCTCAGTCTGCCTGCAGCCTCGGCCTCAGCCTCAGCCTGCCTCAGCCTGAGCCTGCCTCAGCCTCAGCCTCAGCCTCAGCCTGCTCAGCATCAGCCAGCCTCAGCCTCAGCCTCAGCCTCAGCCTCAGCCTCAGCCTCAGCCTCAGCCTGCTTCAGCCTCAGCCTCAGTCTGCCTTCAGCCTCGGCCTCAGCCTCAGGCTGCCTCAGCCTCAGCCTGCATCAGCCTCAGCCTCAGCCTCAGCCTGCCTCAGCATCAGCCTGCCTCAGCCTCAGCCTCAGCCTGCCTCAGCCTCAGCCTCAGCCTGCTTCAGCCTCAGCCTCAGTCTGCCTTCAGCCTCGGCCTCAGCCTCAGCCTGCCTCAGCCTCAGCCTGCATCAGCCTCAGCCTCAGCCTCAGCCTGCCTCAGCATCAGCCTGCCTCAGCCTCAGCCTCAGCCTGCCTCAGCCTCAGCCTCAGCCTGCTTCAGCCTCAGCCTCAGTCTGCCTTCAGCCTCGGCCTCAGCCTCAGCCTGCCTCAGCCTCAGCCTGCATCAGCCTCAGCCTCAGCCTCAGCCTGCCTCAGCATCAGCCTGCCTCAGCCTCAGCCTCAGCCTGCCTCAGCCTCAGCCTCAGGCCTTCAGCCTCGGCCTCAGCCTCAGCCTCAGCCTCAGCCTGCATCAGCCTCAGCCTCAGCCTCAGCCTGCCTCAGCTCAGCCAGCCTCAGCCTCAGCAGCCTCAGCCTCAGCCTCAGCCTGCTTCAGCCTCAGCCTCAGTCTGCCTTCAGCCTCGGCCTCAGCCTCAGCCTGCCTCAGCCTCAGCCTGCATCAGCCTCAGCCTCAGCCTCAGCCTGCCTCAGCATCAGCCTGCCTCAGCCTCAGCCTCAGCCTGCCTCAGCCTCAGCCTCAGCCTGCTTCAGCCTCAGCCTCAGTCTGCCTTCAGCCTCGGCCTCAGCCTCAGGCTGCCTCAGCCTCGGCCTGCATCAGCCTCAGCCTCAGCCTCAGCCTGCCTCAGCATCAGCCTGCCTCAGCCGCAGCCTCAGCCTGCCTCTGCCTCAGCCTCAGCCTCAATCTGCCTTCAGCCTCGGCTTCAGTCTCAGCCTGCCTCTGCCTCAGCCTGCATCAGCCTCAGCCTCAGCCTGCCTCAGCATCAGCCTGCCTGCCTCAGCCTCAGCCTCAGCCTGCCTCAGCCTCAGCCTCAGCCTGCTTCAGCCTCAGCCTCAGTCTGCCTTCAGCCTCGGCCTCAGCCTCAGCCTGCCTCAGCCTCAGCCTGCATCAGCCTCAGCCTCAGCCTGCCTCAGCATCAGCCTGCCTCAGCCTCAGCCTCAGCCTGCCTCAGCCTCAGCCTCAGCCTCGGCCTGCTTCAGCCTCAGCCTCAATCTGCCTTCAGCCTCGGCTTCAGTCTCAGCCTGCCTCAGCCTCAGCCTGCATCAGCCTCAGCCTCAGCCTCAGCCTGCCTCAGCCTCAGCCTGCATCAGCCTCAGCCTGCTTCAGCCTCAGCCTCAGCCTGCATCAGCCTCAGCCTGAGTCTGCCTTCAGCTTCGGCCTCAGCCTCAGCCTGCCTCAGCCTGCCTCAGCCTCAGCATCAGCCTGCCTCAGCATTCAAAATGTGGCCAGGGAATGGAATTCTGGGAACTCGAAGAACACGAAGTGGCCTACAGTTTGCTCCGGGCATTCAAAATCATACCCAGGAATGGAGTTCTGGGAAGTCCAAGAGCACGAAGTGGCCTACAGTTGGCTCCGGGCATCCAAAATGTGGCCCGGGAATGGAGTTCTGGGAACTCGAAGAGCACGAAGTGGCCTACAGTTGGCTCCGGGCATCCAAAATGTGGCCCGGGAATGGAATTCTGGGAACTCGAAGAGCACGAAGTGTGTGACTGTTGCATCCGGCCCTCCAGAATGTGGCCCGGGAATGGAGTTCTGGGAACTCGAAGAGCACGAAGTGTGTGACTGTTGCATCCGGCCCTCCAGAATGTGGCCCGGGAATGGAGTTCTGGGAACTCGAAGAGCACGAAGTGTGTGACTGTTGCATTCGGCCCTCCAGAATGTGGCCTGGGAATGGAGTTCTGGGAAATCGAAGAGCACGAAGTGTGTGACTGTTGGCGAAAAACGAGCCCGGCACCTGCCGCCCGGCAACTCCCAACGCCTGCCCGGACCCCCCTGTGGAGTGATCTGTGAGCTCTTTTGAGTCAACTAGAAACCTATCAGTCTACGCTGTTAGGTAAAAAAAAAAAAAAAAAAAAAAAAAAAAAAAAAAAAAAAAAAAAAAAAAAAAAAAAAAAAAAAAAAAAAAAAAAAAAATGCGACCCTACCTGGGAGTTGGAACACCTAGGAAAGCAGCATTAGTAAAAACAGTAACGCTAAGCTAAAGGTAAGCTAAAGCTAAGCCACAGCTAAGCTAAAGCTAAGCTAAAGCTAAGCTAAAGCTAAGCTAAAGCTAAGCTAAAGCTAAGCCAAAGCTAAGCTAAAGCTGAGCAACAGCTAAACTAAAGCTAAGTTACAGCTAAGCTAAAGCTAAGCTAAAGCTAAGCTAAAGCTAAGCTAAAGCTCAGCTAAAGCTAAGCTAAAGCTAAGCTAAAGCTAAGCTAAAGCTAAGCTAAAGCTAAGCTACAGCTAAGCTCAAGCTAAGCTAAAGCTAGGCTAAAGCTAAGCTAAAGCTAAGCTAAACGCTAAGCGAAAAGCTAAGCGAAACGCTAAGCGAAACGCTAAGCGAAAAGCTAAGCGAAACGCTAAGCGAAACGCTAAGCTAAAGCTAAGCTAAAGCTAAGCTAAAGCTAAAGCTAAAGCTAAAGCTAAAGCTCCCAGGGGACTGGGGGGAACCGCTCCCAGGGTACTGGGGGAACCGCCCGGGGCGTGTTCCACTGCCCGGCCCCTTTAAGCTAAGAGAGTAAGAACCCTTCTAGGCAGAGCCTAGGTCGGGAATCAAAATAAATGTGGGCGTCGGGGCGCTTGAGGGGCTCCTGAGGCGTAGAAAACGAAGACAGGAAGCGCAAAGAGAGGCCAAAGACGCTCCAAGAGGGTCCCCAGACGCCCAAAAGACGCTCCAAGACGCCCAGGGTGGCCCCAGACGGTTTCATAGATTTCGAAGACCTCCCAAGAAGTCTCTACGAGGCCTCTCCAGAGAGGCCCAAGAAAAGCCCAATAGAGAAAAATCATTAGTACCACTATTGTCGAATGGTGTACGGCCCCATCCCGCCGCCGTGCTTGGGTTGTATGTTAGAAACCTCGAAGATGTGCGTAGGAAGATCGTAAGAAGCCTGTCGAAAGCCTCTGCGAGGCAGTTTTGAAGCCTCTTGATGACTGTTTCGGGGCCTCTTGGGGCGTCTTGTGGGCCTCCTGGAGGCCTCGTAGGGCCTCTTGGGGGCCTCGTGGGGGCCTCGTGGGGTCTCTTGGGGGCGTCATGGGACCTCCTGGGCGGCGTCTTGGGGCGGAACGCTCGAATTGTAGGTTCGTGTTCCCCTCTCTTGGGCCCCTCTTGTGGCAGTCGTGGGGCCGTCTTGGACGCCTGTTGCGCCGTTTTGGAGCCGTCTTCGCAGGTCTTGGGACCCTTGTGAGGGCCTCTTGGGCCGCCTTGGAGCGGTCTTAGGCACCTCTGGGCATGTCTTGGAAAGTGGAAAACTTGAAACGACGATGACGTGGAATAGATCGACAAACAAAATGTGAGTCAATGATGTTTGCACCGTGGGGTCCTCTTGAGAATCCTCTTTGGGGCCTCTTGGGGTGATCCCAGCGCGCTCCAGGGGGTCCGGAGCTGGGCTGCCCTGGGAGCCACCATCCTCACATATAGAACATATATATGTACATATATACAAGTGGCACGTGTGTGCCCAGGCTCATACAAAAAACTGAAGGGGCGTTTGAAGCAGGAGTGAAATGCAACATCGAAGTCGCACTCGAGCGCAAGTGGGGTTGCCACACCTTGCGATGTGTGTACCAGGGCCCCCCAGGAAGCCTCAGGAGGCCCGACTTGGATACCAGAAGAGGCTCCAGGAGGCCCCAGGATTGTGAGTGTTGTGCGTGTGTGTGTGTGTGTGTGTGTGATGTATGCTTTGTGTGGTGCGTGCTTTTTGTGTGTTGTAGGTGTGTGTGTGTGTGTTATGTTTGTCTAGCGTGTGATGTGTTGGGCGTGATTTGTGTCTCTGTGTGCATGTAGTTCTGAAGCCCCAGGAGGCCCCAGGAGGCCCCAGGCGGCCTCAGGAGGCCCCAGGAGACCCCAGGAGGCTTCAGGAGGCCCCAAGAGGCTCCAGGAGGCCGCAGGAGGCCCCAGGAGGCCCCAGGAGGTTTCAGGACACCCCCAGGAGGCTCCGAGGCGGGGTCTGGGGTGCCAGAAGGTTCAGAAAGCCCCAGGAGGCCCCAGGAGGTTCCAGGAGGCCCCCAGGAGGCTCCGAGGCGGGGTCTGGGGCTCGATTTTGGGAGGATTTTTCAAGCGAAACCGCCATTCCCTGAGAATCGGGGTCACAATTATTGAAATTACCGTGTGTGTTTGAAGGTTTTATGTTAAAATGTTGAAATTCCCATGTGTTTTTGGACCCTGACATCACGATCTGCGTGAGGGGTGCCACCGAATTTCAGAATTTCGAGGATGTCCCGAGCGAAACGCCCAGAAAAATCGCGGACGCGTGCGCATTAATCGCCTCTGAGCTCTACTCCCTCGGAGAGGTGCGTATGAGAATATATATATATATATATATATACATATATATATATATATATATGTGTAGATATATGTATATATATATATACATATATATATATATATATGTACACAAACGTATACACACATCTGGTCCCCCCCCCCTCACCCCACCACACAGGGACCTACCTCATCCTCCCTTTTTTCTCGATCGCTTTGATATTATAGAGTATGTATAATAACATCGTATCATTGATTCCTTTCCTCCTTGTTTCTCTCTCTCTCTCTCTCTCTTTCCCTCTCTCTCTCCTCTCTCTCTCTCTCTCGTTTTCTCTCTCTATATATATATATATACATATATCGCTCTCTCTCTCTCTCGATCTGTATATATTATATCAAAAGAGAGGTAGAGAGAGATGCATATATCGCTGTCTCTCTTTCTTCCAAACTGTTGCGATTACATTATGCTCTTGCTTGAGAAGGCTTCCATCAGAGGAAGAAAAGGAGCAGGAGAAGGAGCGGAGGAGAAGGAGGACGAGCAGGACGAAAGGGAAGGAAGGAGGTGGACGACTCTGTGTAGAGGAGGCTCCCGCATGAGAAATCCAAAAAAACTCACAAAAACTCACTAGGGAGGAGGCTCCCACCTGAGACATCCCATACAAAAACCAACCAGGAGGAGGCTCCCGCCTGAAAAGTCCCAAAACAACTCGCTTAGGAGGAGGCCCCCGTCGTCCCCCAAAACAAGAAAAAACAGGAGGCTCCCGCCTGAGAGATGCCCCAACAAAAACAAACACGAATAGAATAAGGCTGCCGCCTGAGAGGTCAAAAAAAGGCGAAGAGAAAGAGGCTCCCGCATGAGAGGTCCCAAACAACTGAATCAAATGGAGGCTCCCTCCTGAAAGGTCCCCCAAAAACCCGGGAGGAAGGCCTCTCATTACTGAATGTGTCCAAAAACCCGACAACACCCAAATCTCTAGAGGAGCATGCGGCACTTGCCAAGAAGACTGGGCAGCAGTGTCGGTATTCCTCTGGAGCTTTGGGCGTGTTGGGTTTTTCAAGACAGTTGCAAGGATGCGAGACCTTCCTCTTAGGTTTCGTTTGGTTGTTCTTAAAACCTCTCAGGCGGGAGCCTCCATTTGACTCGGGTTTTGGGGGACCTGTCATGCGGGAGACTCCTCCTCCTCCTCCTCGCGTGTTTCTGGACCTCTCAGAAGGCGCCTCTTCCTTTTCATGTTTTTTGTTGGAGGACTTCTCGGGCGGGAGCCACTTCCTCTTCTCATGTTTGGGGGTACCTCTCAGGCGGGAGCCTCCTCGACAGCGAGATTGTATGGGACCTCTCAGGCGAAAGCCTCCTGCTGTGCAAGTTTGTTTATTTCTGAACCCTCGCAAGCGGGAGCCTCCTTCCCATAGGATTCGTTTAGGAAACGGCTTCGGGGAGCTTCTCAATCGACAGCCCCATCACCTGACGGAGGATCAGGAAGAGGCCACGGCGGGAGGAAGCATGCAGACGATGAAAAAATGGTAGTGACGATGATGAGCATGAGCATGATGCTGGTGCGGGTCATGATAATGGTGTGCATGATGCTGGCGAGACGGAGGTATGTGGAGGATTGCGATGAGTTTGCGGAAGAGCGCGAGTGTGATGATGCAGAGAATGGCTGTGATATCGCCGACCGGATGTGGACGAATATACGGATCGCAATGGCAGTTATGATCATGATGGCTGTGGTGATAATAATGTTCATGCTTGTGCTGTTGATGGCGCCGATGTTGAAGATGAGGGCGAGCGGAGGGGGGAGGGTCGGAGGGACACGGAGCTGGTCGAAACAAAAAAAATGAAACCGAACAGGAAGATCCAGTCAGGCCCGACAACCAAATCGAAGTAGAATCCACTTGAGTTCCTGTTGAAACCGAATTAGGATACAGTTGGAATTGAGCAGGACCCGGATCGAACTGATTCAAATTTGATTCCCATTGGAATCAAGTATTAGCAGATTGGAATTGTGTTCCAATGAACTTGAACAGATCCCAGATCTAGCTGCTTCCAAGTAGATTACGATTGTAATAAATTTTAAGTCGAATTAGAATCGGGCAGATCCCATATCCAGCTGATTCCGATTGGATTAGTTCTATTGGTACATAATTTGGATATAGTTTCGACCCTTTCGCCCTCCCATGATCAAGTAGAGAAAACAGACAGACAGCGTCCGATAACTAGTGCTTCCGAGCTGCTCGCGCTGACGGCGACGCCAACGAAAGATCGATGATCAAGATGTGAAAAAAAAACGAAGAAGATGAAGAAGACGACGGGTAGAAGAATCTGTAGTGTGGGGACAAGCAAATCTGGTAGCAACCACACACATGATCATACTCTGCGTTTCACTGTTATGCAGTTCCCATCATGTTTCTGCAAAAATATGATCTAAACATATCGATGTACATATATAAATGTCCATATATATATATATATATATATATATATATACATACATGTATCTTCCCGTGTCCCGGTCCTGCTTCTCCTAGCACAAGTCGTCCTTCATACTATCCGATTCCCCCCCTTGCTCCGTCAAACACAACTCGTCTTTATGAGTATCCGATCCCTCAAACTTTCCTCCGTCTCCTCCTTCTCCGTTCCTCATCCTCCTTGCCTTTCTTCTCCTTGTTTCAAAACCAAGAGCCATAATACACCGTGATTGGTGCCCTCGGTGCCACGAAACGCTGTAGATGTACTGCGTCTTGCATGTTGGGTCTGGGAAGCAACGAAACACTATGTATGCTTGGTTTTTTCTTTGGTCTTCTGGAGATCAAGTGCTCCCCGCGGCCTCCCCCCGAACAACTAATCCTTCTCCCCCTTCCGCTTCCCACCCCCCTTCCCCTTTCCTTTTCTCCTCCATGCTGCAAAAACAGAAAACAATGATACATAGTGGTTGGCGCCCTTGGCGCTACGAAATGTTTGGTGCTGTGTTGTAACTTGGTCTGGGACGTTTTTGCTATTTTTGTGGGGGGGGGTCTGGAGGCTCCTGAAGAAAAGAGGATGTGGTGTTGGGGGGGGAGGGGAGCACTTGAGTTTACAAAAACCCACACAAAAACCAAAAAAAACGGCTCCTTCTCCCTCCGCCCCTCCTCCCTCCGCTCGCCCTCACACTCAACATCGGCGCTGAACTTCATCACCACAACCGTCATGCTCATAATTGTCACTGCGATCCGCATTTTCATCCACATCCGATCGGCATTATCACAAACCTTCGATGCCTCATCACAACCGGTCTCTTCCGCAAAGTCATCGTACTCCTCACCGGGACCTCCTTCTCGCCAACATCATGCACACCATCCTCGCAACCCGCATCATCAACGCAACCATAATAATCATCACCATCAACATCATCATCATCATCATCATCATCATCATCATCATCATCATCATCATCATCATCATCATCATCGTCATCATCATATGAATCCACTTGAAATCAGCTCGAACTTGTATTTTCCGAAGTCCAATTTCGAGCTAGATCTCAATAGGAATACACTTGGAATCAGCTGGATCTGGGACGTGTTCCACTCCAATTGAAATCTCATTCGATTCCAACAGAAATCAAAGTTGGATCAGTTTGATCCGGGATCTGCTCAATTGCAATGAAATCCCTAGTATATTCCAATAAGACTCAAATTGGAATCAGCTGTATCTGGGAACCCTGTTCGGGTACACTCGGACATTTCAGCAGCGGGGAGCTTCCAGCGCGACAACACAAAACAAGTAGGTCCCTGAGGGGATAGCATACATATATATATATATATATACATAGATACACAAGCATACACACATACATGCGTATAAACAGACACATACATAGACGACTGGCGATTCGCTGCTCTTCCTTCTCCCTGCTGGCGATTCTCTGGTCTTCCTTCTCCGTCCTGTCTTGACTCCTGCCCCTCCCCAACCAACGCGCGCGTCGCACCCCTGCCGCCCGCCCGTCCGAACAGGAAGCTCAGCATGGACCGGAAGTCTGCGGACCGGCTTTTTCGGTCGGACGAGGGAGGAGAGGCGGCGGCTCGCCATCGGACGATTCTCGGTCAGCGCGAGTGTAGAAAATATGTAGTCGCATGCGTGCTATGCCTGGATGTGTAAATCCTCCGGCACTCACAGCTATGTGTTTTGTGATTCCCCGGCCAAAACAGGCCCTGCCCCCCGAAGTCAGCCCCAATACAACCAGAGGGGGCCCTGTGACACACAAATAGATACACACAAATAGAAGGATTCCCCCTATTTCCTATATTTTCTGGGTTTTTGTCTTCCCCCCCACTTCCCATATTTTCCCATACTTTCTGGGGAATCGTCGATTGATTGTGTCTATGTGTCCTTCTCCCTCCTGGCTATACAAATCCAGAGGGGGAGCAGGATGACACTGCAGGACGGGGAGCAGGACGCCCGCCCCCAGGAGCCGACGACTCGACCGCGACCGCGCCGGTGGGCCGGCAAGGGGGGCGGGGGCGAAGCTATGAGAGGGGGGAGAGGAGAGACCTCCAACTCCTCCTCCTCTTCCTCCTCCTCCTCCTCTTCCTCCTCCTCCTCCTATTCCTCCTCCTCCTCCTCCTCCTCCTCCTCCTCCTCCTCCTCCTCCTCCTCCTCCTCCTCCTCCTCCTCCTCCTCTGTTTCTGTTTTCCAGTGCGGCCATGGTCAGTGACCCATGGCAGCCCGCAGAGATCCGCCCCTCCAGTGGAGGATGACAACATATTTAATCATTCCAGAGCTGAATTGTCTGGGCGTCGATTCGGGCCCTTCCGAATTTTGCCTAGTCTCTCGCTCCTCCTCCTCCTCCTCCTCCTCCTCCTCCCCCTCCTTCTCCTCCTCCTCCTCCTCCTCCTCCTCCTCCTCCTCCTCGTCCTCTTCCTCCTTCTCCCCGTTTTGCTTCCCGCCCCCGAATGAGGTTCCCCACTCCTCTTCCTCCTCCCCGAGAGGTAGAATTCGGGGACGAGGAGGCCTAAGGGGATGAGCAGGGGAGGTGGAGAAGAGTGAGGGAGGCGAGGACGGGAGACGAGGAAGGGAGGAGTCACAGGGGAGAGGGCAACGCGGGAACAGAAGAGGAGATGAGGCCGAAGGGGAGGAAGCGGAGGGAGAGAGAAGGGGAAGAAGGGAGAGAAGGTCAAGGGGAAGGAAGAGATGTGGGGTCCAAATTGGGAGGGTGCTGCGACACATCCCGTGATCTGGGTGCCTTTGGGTAAGCAACCAATATTCATGCTCCTCTATCTCCGCCTCCCCATCATTATCCATCACAACACCCTCAATCTCCTCTCCCTGGTCCTTCTTCCGAACAACTCATGCTCCCGATCCCCATCCTCATTCGCTTATCATCACCATAACTGTCCTCCTCCTCATCATCATCGTTCTCTTCATCCCCTTCATCATATTACGTTTCCTCCTCCTCTTCGTTCGTGTCCTCCTCTTCCTCCTCCTCCTCCTCCTCATCCTCATCCTCATCATCAGCATCATCAGCAGCATCAGCATCATCATCCTCATCATCCTCATCATCGTCGTAATCATCAGCATCAGAAGCATCGTGATCATCAGCATCATCATCATCATCATCACCACCACCACCACCACCACCACCATCATCATCATCATCATCAGCAGCAGCAGCAGCAGCATCATCAGCAGCAGCAGCATCATCATCATCATCATCATCATCAGCATCATCATCAGCATCATCAGCATCATCAGCATCATCAGCATCATCAGCATCATCATCATCATCATCATCATCATCATCATCATCATCATCATCATCATCATCATCATCATCATCATCATCATCATCATCATCATCATGGTTATCCGATTGATCTCCCAACTCCATCCCACCCAAACACGCGACTACCCCCCGGGGCACAAAAAGAACAGCGGAGGCAGTGGACACGGCCCACCCGAAAGACCGGCAACAGTAGCGCAACGGCATCAAAGCTCAGTGGCGCCGAAACGACTGGGTCAAAAACCAACTGAGCACGCAAGGAAACAGGAAATTCGTGTTCCCTCCATCCTGCAGGAGAACCACGGGAAACTCGAGAAACGAGGGGCCAGAAGCAGGAGGCGAAGCGAAGAGAGGAAACAGAAAGAAGTGCGAGGCCCACGAGGGATGAAATCGGGATGGGCTGATCTTGTTATGACGATGGTGGCGAATGCATTCGCGGGGATGGAGGGGGTAAAGGGGGAGGAGGGAAGGGGAGGGGGAGAGGGGGAGTCGTCACAGGACGATGAAGGCAGATAGAACTACTAGGAGCAGCAGCAGCACAAGCGACAGTAAGGCAACACGAGGTCAGAACAGGATGTGGATGACGACGGTGATGGTGGTGCAGATAGCCACAAGCGATGAAGACTGAAAGCAATCAGAGGAGGCACCTTGCCACACCTCGCATCTGGAATAGCCATCGCCAGGTGGACAGCAATTGCTGTAGACTCTCTTGTTGCAGCCTCGGGCGAGGACGTCGCGGCATGTTTGCTCTGTCTTGTGTCTGCGCAGCGTTCAGGTCGAGCCGCTGTGTGACCTCTTCGCGCAACGACGCTACACGTACCTGTCAACGAGCGGTTCGGGAAAGGAGGAGAGAGGAGCAGGAGGAGGAGGAGAGAAGGGCAGGACGAGGGGGAGCAGAAGAAAGAATGAGGGGGGGAAGGGGAGGAGAAGCAGGCTGGATACAGTCCGAGCAGGAGGCGGAGGGAGGAGATGAAGGAGGTGTGACAGCAGAAGGGTGGGGTCGGACCTAGCTCGTGGAGCTCTGGCATCGACCCTATGTCAAAGCGGTGAGGAACGGCAGGCGGTGGGAAGAGCAGCGGCGACAGCGGGAGCAGGAGCCCGAGGAAGAATTGCCCTGTCGCCAGTGCCCAGGTGGAATTTCGCCATCCACATGGGCACCCAGAAAAGCCTCCCGCATGGCTTCATCCCCCGCGGTGCTCTTTTGTCTCATCGGCGTACGACCATTATCATCAGAAGCATGCTCCTCCTCCGCATCCACCTCCTCAGCATCTTTCCGACTCATATCCTCTCCCCTCTCCCCCATCTCCCCCTCCAGTCATTGAAGTTGCGCAGCTGGCAGCTCCAAGGCTGGACGAGGTCTCGTCCTGACCGGTGCAGGACACCACTCCACTGGACCTCCCAGGAGCCAACGAGAGTGGCGACAGCTGCGCAGGTGGCAGCACCCAGGCTTGGCGAGGCCTCGGCATGATCTGCGTCAGAGAGAAGCCGATCGGCTGGACCCCACGGGCGCCCGCGAGAATGGCGACAGCTGCACGGCTGCCAGCCCGCGAGGAGCGCGAGGCCCCGTCTGGACTCCCGCGTAAGACACCGCTCCGCTGGGCAGAGCCCAGGAGCCCACGAAAGCGGCGGCAGCTGCGCCGTGCCAGCCCCCAGGGAGGGCAGGGCCTCATCCTACGTGCCCCCCGCAAAACATCACTCGAGCAGGTCGAAGGGAGAACGGAGAGGGAGGGAGGGAGGAAGGGAGGGGGGAAGACTTCTGCAACCTCTGGTATTCCTATGGATATCGACACCCCCTCGAGTGATCGGATCGGATCGAACACGTCAACAGAAACGTCCGAAGCCACAGCGCCGTCTTGAGCAGCATAACTACCACAAGGGGGGAACAGAGGGAGGAGGGAGGACGGAGGACAGGAAGGTGGCACAGAGAAGAGAGGAGACACAGGAAAGCGAGGAGAGGCCTCGTCACCCGCAAGCCCACTACTGGCAACAGCGAGGAGAGGGGAAGAGGGAGAAGGACAAGGACGACAAGAAGGAGGTTAAAGAAAACAGTAAGAATGACAGATCCCCAGGCCGAAAAGTGTACCTCTTTGAGTGAAACGTCCAAAAACACATGGATCCAATCGGATCCTGTTATCGGGTGAGTCAAAGTCTCAGGAATCCTGTTTCTGCGCTTGGCAGGTCCAATCTCCAGTGTGGGAAGCCCATGGATCCATCCATTGTGCTGAAACAGTTACAAAAGTGAAAATTTAACGAATCTCCTGGACCCAGGGGACATAGGATCCACGGTGCACTTCACGTGAAGCATAATGCTATGATTATGCTCCGGGGCGTCTTCCTCCTCCTCCTTCTCATCCTCCTCCTCCTCCTCCTCCTCCTCCTCCTCCTCTTCCTCCTCCTCTTCCTCCTCCTCCGCATAATCATCATCATCATCATCATCATCATCATCATCATCATCATCATCATCATCATCATCATCATCATCATCATCATCAGCATCATCATCATCATCATCATCATCATCATCATCATCATCATCAACATCATCATCATCATCAGCAGCAGCAGCACCATAATCAGTAGCATCATAATCATGATAACCATCATCAGCAGCAGCATCATCATCGTCATAAGCATCATCATCAGCGTCATCATCATCATCATCAGCATCATCGTCGTCATCGTCATCGTCATCGTCGTCGTCATCGTCGTCGTCATTATCAGCACTACCACCATCACCACAACCATCATCATCAGCAGCATCATAATCAGCATCATCAGCATCACCATCATCAGCAGCATCATCATGTTCACATCATGTTCGTCATCATCAACATCATTATCATCATCATCGGAATCATCAGCATCAGCATCAGCATCATCAGCATCATCATCATGGTCATCGTCGTCTTCATCGTCATCATTATCGTCGTCATCATCATCCTCATCATCACCATCGTCAGCACCAGCTCGAGAGTCACTGCGAGCTCCCGCCTGCCGCTACACAACCTCCTAACTATGAAGCAACGGAAGGGTCGATTGTAATTGCGGGCCCCGCCCACTCCCACAACTCCCCTCATACAGTTGGGTAGCTCGAGCGTCACGGCGGGCGCACGGCCACTCACGTGCCCGTAATAATGATACGCTCGACAGTCACCGCGGGCATCCGCGTGGCCTGTCGAGCTCCAAAGAAATCAGTCGACCTGCGGAAGTAACAACTAGTGCGTAGGCAAGACCGCATCTCTCTCCTCGTACCCCTCATCCTTTTTCTACTTCCCTTCCTCGTCCTCCTTCGCCTGCTCCTTCCCCTCTTCGCCATATTCTCCCTCGGAAATGATCGCCCCCCTTCGCCCCAAAAAATGCAGCCGCATCCTAGACCGGACCACGAAGCCAAGGCAGTTGAGGAGTCCCAGCGCGGCCGCCGCGAAGACCTCCAGGAATGTGTTCCTCCTGCACCTTGTCCTCCCTACTCCTCCCCCTCCCCTCGAATTCGACATTTGGGCTCAAGATTGTCTCGGCGACTCCAACACAGACCCCCCGCAATAGCGCAACGCGAAGCTTTGTCCGAGAGCACTGGCAGTGACGACCTGAACAGCAGAGATATGAACAGCATGCTTGCCCGTCCTGGCACACAACCCTCACCCGGTCAGATCGAGCCGAGCTGGTAAGATCCTAGAAGGCTGCACCATCTTCGACACGATCATCCTTTCGAGTAACCAGAAGTCCCACAGCGAAAGCGCCCCAGCCAAAGCAGTCGGGAAGGAGTCTGAAACAAAGACGCAGGCTGCAAACATGGCGACCTCGCGAACAAGAGCTTGGGCATCACAACACTTCTACGAGAGCAACGACGGAAACTCTCTACTCCGATGAGAGCGCGCCTGCGGAAGCAGCACATATCCTGAACACTGAACGAACTGACCTCGCAGGGGCTGGACGTGGACAAGCTAGCATTACTCGACTCATGCCTTTACGCTAATGCCCCCTCTCTCTAACTGTGGCCAATAGCAGAGACACGCCAGGCAACACTTGGCGGACTCTACGCGTCCCTGGAGATGGTACTAACCGAAATCACTCGGATTATGTGCTTCGCGTTTGCAGGGAAGCGACGGCGCGGAGCTCACGCGGAAGGGCAAGCGGCGCGAGCGCTGCACGCTGGTCCCTGGATGCCCAGTGAAAACGAAACTGCTCGCAGGAGCTGGACAGCGCTTTACCGAATGAAGAGTGGCGGGGCGGGAGTGAGGGAGTGGGGAGGGGGAGGGGAAGAGGGAAGGGAATGAGGGGAAGATGAGGAGGAAGAGGGGGAGGAGGAGGAAAAGGAGGAGGAGGAGGAGGAGGGGGGGAAGGTGGGCGAAGAGGAGACAGGAGCAGCAGGAGCAGCAGGAGCAGCAGCACGCGTAGGATGAGAACATGAGGGAGGCCTGACGAAGGCGAGAAAGAGAGAGAGAGAGAGAGGGGAGAGGGAGAGAGAGGGAGAAAGAGAAAGAGAGAGAGAGAGAAGAAAATAAACAGAGAGAGAGGGAGAAATCGCTCGGGGCAGGTCCGCACCAACATTGACTTCGGACATGACACGGTGCTGGGCCGAGCGGCGGCCAGCTCGGGAGAGGGGATGCCCTTGGTCCAGCGCCGCTGGCCCCCAGTGCTGAGCACACTGACGGCCAGCCCCCCCCTCGAGGCGGGTGGATTGCTGTCTGAGCGGGCGCGGGGCCCGAAACCCTCCAACGCGGCCTCCACGTGGTGCTCACTGTGGTCCTGTAGATGTGGCACAACGTATGTGGTGGAATCTGCGTGGCGCATGCCACTTGGCGCACTCTATCTGGCACTCTTCCTTGAGCCAAAACGGCAACGCAACATAGGAGAGGACAGCCCATCCTGGAGGCCATCTTGGAGGCCATCTTGCGGGCCATCTTGGGCCATCGTCACCATCATCATTCCCATCACCAACGTATTGGGACCATATTGGAAGCCATGTTGGGCCATCTTGGCAATATTGCTTGCCTCTTCGGCGCCTTGGAGGCCATCTTGGGAGCCATCTTGGGCCATCTTCGTGGAAGCCATATTGGAGGCCATCTTGGGGGGCCATATTGGGCCATCGTCACCATCATCATTACCATCATCAACGTCTTGGGACAATCTTGGAGGCCACCTTGGGCCATCTTGGCAATGCTGCATGCCATCTTCGGCGCCCGGTGGAATCTGCGTGGCGCATGCCACTTGGCGCACTCTATCTGGCGCTACCTCTCTGGTGCAGTCTGGCGACGACAGCGACGACTGATGACGCGAACTGTTTCGGCTTGCGCTCTCCAGAGGAGGTGCGCACATCGATCCCTCATCCTGCCGCGCGGGCATGCGGCGCGCGCATCTCAGAAGACTGTCATCTTCAGGACCGCCTCGAGGGGCGCCGAGGCGCCCTGTGGGCCTCCCAGCGGCCCCTGCTCCGTCATCTGGAAGAAGAATTGCCAGTGGCGGTCGACAGAACGCAGCACCATGTCCTTGAAGGCCTTCCGTGATCAGAAGGTGAACTTCTTCATCGCCAAGTAGACAGTGACGGTCGCAAGCTCGTCGTCACAGAAGACCACAGCGCAACGGAGAACGTTTCCTTCGTCGTGCAGGTGCATGAGCCAGGTCCCCTCCCCCTCGTCGGGCAAGGCGGCTGTCGGGATCAATTCCTTGATGGTGAGGATGGACTTCGCCTCGAGATACGTGACTCCAGAAAGATCGCGCTCGGCGTGTTCACGGACCAGTTGCACGAGCTGCTGCGTGAGAGCCGGCGTGCCATAATCGCCCAGAGCCGTCGGCACCGTGATGAGCACGCTCGAGAGGTCCTGCGCGGGCACCAGGCTCAGTTCGATGGGGGCGTCGCTGTACTCGCAGCTGCGAATCAAGCTGTAGAAGGGCAAGTGCTTTTTCTCCCGAAGACGCACCACGAATGCCAGCGGCTGCTGCGCTACATAGTGGCTGGCCGCGAGGGCAAAGACTTCGGCGTCCGACTGCGTTTCCGCGCCCTGCTCCTCCACGACGAGCCTCGCTTTCTCGGCGGCGACCCTGCCCGTGTCTATGCGCACGCCGTCGTATGCCTTCGCGAGGTGCTTGAAGGGCCGCTGGCGCGCGAAGTCGCAGGTGTGCATCGTCACGTAGGACTCGGCCATCTGCCAGAAGTGGGCGAAGCAACTGCCCTCAACCCACGTCACAGAGGGGTCGTCCTTCAGCGCGGCATACTGTTCAGGCATGGCCGACGCGGCAGCCCATCGCAGGAACCACGACAGCCGCTTCAGCTTCTTCAAGAAGTCCTCGCAGTCAGGGCCCAGGAGGGTCGTCCTTCTTTCCGTGGATCGCCACGAGGATAACGTCCTTGCCAAGTGCCCCTGGAGGCCCAAGTTCTCTCAGACACACCCCGTCGCGGTCCTCGCGGGTTTCCTTCAGCAGGACGAGCTCTGGGGCGAAGGCCGCCTTCACATCCTCCGCGAGCCGCGAGTGCTGGAGCAGCTGTTCGCTGAACGTCAGGCACGCCGCGACCTGGTCCAGGTCCACGGTCCGGAGGAAGGCTATCATCTGCAAATACTGCGGCATGTTCTGGGCGGCGGGGAAGTCACCCGCCGTCGCGTGCTCGCGGGACACCCACGGCCTGCTCATCGTGTACTGCACCCGCACCGTGTGGACATGAGAAAGGGCCACCCTGCCTGCAAGCTGCCGCCGCTTCTCAGCGCCTGGTTCAGCAGCGTCGCTCGACACGCGCCCCAGCGCCCTGCTGGGGGGGAGGGACGCCACGGCGGCCGCGAAGCGCCGCACCGCGTCCAACTTCTCGATGCGCTTCCTGATCGCCGACTCCTCTTCCTTCTGGGCATTGGACCGGCGGCCCCTGCCCTCCGCACCCCCGCCTTCGTCCTCCCGCGGCTCCGCCGCAGCGGCAGGGCGCTTCACCCTCTTCATGGGGTGGCCTGGCGCTGGGGCGGCCAGCAACCTTTGCAGGGCCTCGATCGCGAGCTCCGCGTTCTGCACGTAGGCCACGTTGTCAACGAGCTTCTTCTTCGCGTTCTTGACGTCGATGGCCTCGGGAAGCACCCCTGGGTGCTGGAGCGTCGACGCCGCCGCACCGAAGGTCATCCATCGTGTACTTGAAGGGGGAGACAGGGACGACAGAAGCGCCGTCACGATGCTGCGCCTTGGTCGCCTGGAGTTCCCATAATCCTGAGCAAGGGAGGTCGTCCCTCAGCTGCTGCCGATTCTTGCTCGAGCCCTCTATCCGCCGAGATCGCTGGTTGAAGTACGAGAGGGTCATGGCTCCCAGCCCTCTGTCGCAAGTCTCGCGGAGCAGCGCTACCGCGAACTCGCGCTCCTTGACGCTCGCCGACGCGGGCGCCTGCAACAAGAACTCGTCGGCGTCGACCTCCACCATCACGCCTGCCAGTAGAGACTGGTTGTCCGACACGGAGGGGGCTCCGAGGCTGCACGCGCGACGCATGTAGCGCTCGGTGACGCCCAGGTCCTTGCCGCCGCGCGAGTACTGCACTATGAAGTCCTGGCACTGCTGCTCCCCGTTGCTCGCCTCGAAGACGTGCTGCGCGCGATTCCAGGCTGCCGCGCATTGACTCGCCTGGAACATGCGCGCGAAGGACGGATCTCGAGCGAATATGCCGCACTCCTCGTGCTCGGGGAAGTGTGCGTCCAGGAACTGCTCGTCGAACAGGCGGGCAGCGATTTTTATCACGCAGGACCTCCTCATGATGGATTCGAACTCCTGCTCGGTGAGGTCGTTGGAAGCGAGCATGGAGTTAACTTCGAGCTTGACCCACCCAATCAACCTGATCATGCGGGTCAGCACGGCATAGGGGAGACGCCCCGTCAGACCCTCGCCGCAGAGGAACTTCTTCCACTGGTGCAGAAGCAACTTCTTCTTGGATCCTTGGGGCCGCTCCTGGCCTGAAAACACGAACCCCCCTGCGAGGAGCTCCACGCGCTTTCGGAGCTCTTCGTCGTCGTAGAATACGAACGGGTCGAAATACTTGTGAAGCTCGTCGCCCATCGACGTCGCGATGAGGTCGGTGAAGAGGGAGAGGCCGCAGCCGCCCGCACCGAGGAAGATGTAGCACTGGAGCACGTTCAGGCCGCGCTTCGCTATGGCCAGCGCAGAGCGGATAGCGTTGAGGGCCTCGAAATTACACCAGAAAGTGCTGGACAGGAACTTTTTCACGTCGTCCGTCGCGGCCTTCAAGACTGGGTCGTCCAGGGGCCGCTCTGGGCCCTCGTCCTCCGTGCCCTCATCCTCGTGCGTGGCCGGGGCCAGCGAGGAGTCCATGCAGAAGAAGAAGAAGTCCTTCGGCGTGGGCATCCCGTCTACCACGACCAGCGGCTGCACGACCACGCCGCCGGCCGTCATCATGGGGACATCGTACTTGACAGCGCGGTCGAGGTAGCACACCCCGCGCGCGGGGGTGACCGACGTGCTACACCACTCCGTGAAGTTCTTGACCACGGAGCCCCCCTGCATGAGCTCGGACCCGCGCTTCTTGCCGAAGGATCGGATACACACAGCAACGTCGATATGCCATGGCAGTTTCAGCTTCTTCGCCTTGGGCCCCTCGTCCTCATCGCCATCGCGGGGAGGGCGCCCGTCGCCTCCCTCGCCCACAGCTGGAGCGCGCTGCTGTGGGGGGCCGCCTGGCTCGCCCACGTCGGCCACGGCCTCTTCCTGATCGCCCGACCCCTTGTTCCACAGGGAAAAGTGCTCGAACATTTGAAGGCATTCTTCGCTGTCTGCTCGATGCCATCGCCGTCGGACGACTTGATAATGGCGCCAATCTTCTCCAGTATGCTGTTGGCATCTCGCCTCACATCCTTGCCGACGCAGCGAAACATGCCCTCCAGTCGGTTCATGAAGAGGCGGAAGTGGGCATACATACCCTCGGGAAACAGGCCGGTGTAGGCTCTCCACCCGCCGCTGTTCGGGTCGAAGAAGCGCGCGCGGCCGTCGACGCTGATGACGCGAGCGCGGCCGAGAGCCAGCCACATCAAGGTGACGAACTCGTTCGTGGCAAATTCGCCGAACCGACGGTTGTACACGGCGAGGGCGGCAGTTGCAAGCCTCATGTACTCCTCGGGCCAGTCGGCGTACTTCTCCATGATCCCCTTCTCGACACGACGGCTTTCAAAACGGATGCCCTCCCGAGGCGCGCGCTGGAAACGCTTGGTGTTGCGGGCGACATCCGACATGACCTGGGACAGCTCCACTTCGCACTTCTCGAACACCGCCTTGGACTCCTGGGCCCCCGGGAAGCGCTTGCGCCCCTCGAACACCTCCGAGGGGGGGCCGACCGCCCTGGCCCGCGGCGCAGCTTGAGATAGGCGTTGCGCCGCACCTTGCGACGCGGGGTCTCCTGCGGGCGCTTCGCTGTCCCCAAGGTCCAAGAGGGCACCCAAGCTTCCCGTCAAATCGACCGCCCCCCCCTCGCCCTCGCCCGCGAAACTCATGCCGCCCAGAAGTGTAGATCGCGTCGGGTGGGCGCGCAGCGCTGCGGCTGACTCGAACCAAAGCAGCTGCGTGCATCCGAGTGCCAGGTCGGAGGGGCGAGCAGAACCCTGATACCGAGGAGTCGGATAATGAGGATCAGATGGTCTCTAGTAGCAACGGTTGGTGCTGGCGGGCCTGTTTCACACGATGGCCCTCCCACTCTGAAGAGAACGACAGGCAGGTGGCAGTGGCGACGGCGATGGATAATGACGATATGAGGACGCGAATTGTCTCAGCTTCCGCTTCCAGAGGAGGCGCGCAGATCGATCCCTCATCCTACCATGCGAGCGCACGGCTAGCGCATCTCAGAAGACATTCACCTTCAGGAGCGCCTCAATGAGCCTCAGCGGGGCGCAGCTCTTCGCTTCTTGTTGAAGGTGTGGCGCTTCGTGCCCTGCGGCTTCTCCTGCGGGGGGCGCTTGGAGGGGAAACGCTTACGAACCCCTGGGAGAGCAACTCCTCGGCTGCTGCTCGCTGCAGCCCCGCCCTCGCTCTTAGCCCTGGCCGCGCGAATGCGCCCCCTGTGCTCAAGGCGTCGCGCGACCAGGGGCGCATCTGCAGCTCGCACGGCAGCCCACTCATCGTCGAACAAACGGAAGTCCGACAGCGCATGCAGGGCGACGGCGCGCTGGCCTGCCTGCGACAGCGTCGGGCAATACTCTGCAGAGTTGTGGGCGAGCAACGTCAGATCGCCGAATGCCTTGATCGTTAAGAGGAGCGTGGATTGATAGAACAGGCCGTGGAAGCGGAATCGGTGATTTATCTCTGCGTTCAGGGCCTCCACCGCAGCGGCTCCCGAAGACAACTGCGCTCGCTGCTCCTCTGGCACGAGTAGGAGGCGACGCTGGTTATTGAGAACGTAACTCAAGCGCTGGGGGCTGGTGGCTCGCCAGAGAGCCACGTGCACAGGCCCGACCTTCACCGACGGCTTCCTGCGGACCTCCACTGGGAAAGCGGCGCAGGGCGCGGCGAGATCCTCCAGGTAATCCTCCACCGAGCAATACGGGGCACTCCCATCCAGATCCTGCAGGCGGTTGGCCGCCGCGTCGGGCGCCATGCTGCACTTGGCGATCCAGTCTCGCGCAACCAGGGTTCGCTTAGACATTTGCACGGCCCCGCTCGGCTGGGGGAGCTGCCCGCGGCCGTCAACCTTGTTCCACTTAGCCTGCATCGCCCGCAGCGTCTGCTCCGCCGAGGTCTCGGCCCTGCCCTGCGCAGACTCGAACAGGAACGCTACGTGGACGAGGTCGAGAACGAGAAACTCCAAGTTCGGCATCACAGCTTTGAGCTGCGCCAGAAACTCTGGGCCAGGCGAATCCGTTGCCACGGTGCGCACCTGGGCCAAACAAGCGGCGGGCACATGCTGGGTGAGCTCTCGGGCGATGTCCTCTCCGCTCTCGCTCTTGGCCCCCACGCAGCAGACCACGGCCCCTGTCCGCCCGCGGACTGCGACGATGCGACGCACCGCCTCCGCGCCAGGAATTGCCGCAGCTTCTCGAACGGCAGCCTTCTCCCGGTAATCCGCCTGTCCGGCGATGCCGCGGCATGGGCGAAAGAGGCCGTCCGGGGACAAGCGTTGGAATTCGCCGTGCCCCTTGCATTCCTCGAGCGCCGACGCGCGCTGGCGAATCATCCCTTCCGAATACAGTGCCTCCTCAACCAAGGTCCTCCAGAACATCTCTTGCGCGTAAGGAATGTGCTCAGCCAGGTCGCACTTCATTCGTAGATAATGTAGAACAATCCGTGCGCGGACTTCCTGGAAGGCGAAACCGCACGAGAGGAATTCGGCGCAGTACATCTCGCAGAAAGCTCTGGCGACGCACGCGCAACCGATGCGAAGGCATTGCGCAGGGTTGGAACTGACCACCGTTGCTCGGACGAACTAAACCACATTGGCGTCGAGGAGGAGGACAACGGGGCGATCGTTGAATGCTTGCACGTCGCCACATACTGCGCCGAGTATCGCTGCGCTCCGAGCCAGATAATCGCGCCGTACCCTGCACACCATGCGATCGTGGTCAAACAACGTGGCCATGACCCTCAACTGCACCGCCCCCGCGGCCGTGAAATTGGCGCCGCCCAAACGCAGACCACCAGCGATTCCCCTAGCCGCCTGTTGCTTCGCGCAATGACGCGCATCTACGCGGCGACAGAGACGGGAGACCGAGCCACGCAACCATCGAAGCTCGGGGCAGAACGGGCAGGCGATCCCCCGGCCGTCGCTGGGCAACGATGCAGGAAAGGCTCTCTGTAACTGCCTCTTTGTCATATTCCTGACTTGAGAGAGGAACGACTGGATCTCCTCCTTCTGGGCGCCCCCGAAATCGACGCTCGCAAACACCTCGACCCCATCCATGCGACTGCCCTGAGCGAGCACGGGGGGGCTGCTCTCAGGCCCTTCATTGGCATCCCGAAGAATGTCCAGTGGGATCTGATCTGGCTGGGATACCGCAGCCCCCACCAGCTCCTGATCTTGGTTGCAGCAGAAGAAGAACTCGGACGCTGGGGTCTGGTCTGGTTGAGAGCTTGGTGCCTCCAGCGGGGCCCGGTCTGGCAGGCACCCGAAAAAGGACTCGAAACGAGCCATGCTGTCACTGCGCCTTGCCGATCAGCAAGGCCTCCTTGAGCCAAAACGGCAACGCAACATAGATGGCCATCCTGGAGGCCATCTGGGAGGCCATCTTGGAGGCCATCTTGGGGGCCATCTTAGCCCATCGTCACCATCATCATTCCCATCATCAACGCATTGGGACCATCTTGGAAGCCATCTTGGGCAATCTTGGCAATCTTGCATGCCATCTTCGGCGCCTTGGAGGCCATCTTGGGGGCCATATTGGGCCATCTTCGTGGAGGCCATATTGGAATACAAATTGGGGGCCATATGGGGCCATGGTCACCATCATCATTACCATCATCAACGTCTTGGGACCATCTTGGAGGCCATCTTGGGCCATCTTGGCAATGTTGCATGCACTCTTCGGCGCCTTGGAGGTCATCCTGGCCCATCTTCTCGGAGGCAATCTTGGAGGCCATCTTGGATACCAGACCAGATCAGAGCAGACAAGACCATCCTAGACCAGACCAGAACGACGACGAGGACGAGGACGAGGACGACGACGACAACGACGACGACGACGACGACGACGACGAGGACGACGACGACGACGACGACGACGAGGACGAGGACGACGACGACGACGACGACGGCGACGGCGACGACGACGACGCCAGAGCCGCAACTGGCAAAATTTTGTCTTACAGCGGTTTCTGACGACGACGACGACGATTTTTTGCTGCGCCTTCCGCCTGGCGTAACACCGTCGATTGATCTCCTGCCTAGACATGGCGGACCCATGCAGAGGCCGCCTGCCCCACTTCACACCGTAGCCCCTAATATCATGGCCTTTGCTGCGACGGTCGCGCTCGGTCCGCGCACTGGCCCCGCCGGCCACGACAGTGCGTTTGCGGCTACACCCTGGCAGCGTCAAAGGCCCAGGTCCCTTTGGAAGTGTCACGTAAGGCTGAACCGTTCGAGATTTCTTTGCTTTGCCTTTGTTGAACTTCACTACAGTGGGGAACTCTCGGGACAGCGCTACTATGGCTTCGGCTTCTATTTTTTTTCCGGGCAGAGAGCTGCAAAACTAACTGCTGACCACCGCCTTCACGATACGCCCGTTTAACGGAAAACATCTAATAACGCAAGAACACGCCGTCTTTGGCCCAATAACGGCAGCTCAGCTCCAGGTCGGTGCAAAATTCACGCACAGTCAGGCTGGGTGCTTTTCTATTCCAACATCCGAACAGTCCATTCTGGACAAGTCCACATTTGCGGCTCACCTTTTTCGGCGTCATTGATAGAGTACCCTGACAGGGGCAGACGCCCCAGAGCCATGCTCCTTCCTTGTAACAGAGATCGCCTGCGTGGTTGATTAAGGCCTTCAACAACCCGCAAGGCATCATGATCACAACTTCTTCCCCGTTTTGATCATAATGCACAAAACGAATGTCTGTCACATGGTCCAGCATGCAAACTATATAAGTCCCTTCGGGATAATGCTGTCGCATGCACTCCCACTGCGCACTAAGACCAATATTGCCTCGTTTTACAACCACCTTCTCCATCCCATGCTCTCGCAAAGACGTTTCGCATCGCTTCAGCTCTGGATCGGTTTGCTTTGGTAGCGTGGTGTCAGCAACCCAGATATGAATCCGCTGCGGTTGGATCTGTTGTCGCCGCAAAAGAAAACCCAACGTTTTCTCGCAAAGAACATCAGGGCGGTCAGCCGATGGAATCACAATAATATATTCACGGCCGCCTCGCCCAACGTAGGATTCAAGAGTTCTCACGCTGGCAGCTTGATCACAAAGGCAACGGAACAGATAATGGAGGGATGGGCGAACAATGAGTAAGCATTACTGAGCACGCGTTCAAAGGAATACGAGAGCACTCACGCAAGCTGGAGGACAACGCTGGGACTGGCACAGCAGGCGTGTAAGACAAAGCGTTGCCGGGTCGACGCGTCTAGCACGCTGTTCCTATTTTCCTCGGGAACGGGGGGGGGGTGGCAGGCGAGCCGATCCGCAAACATGTTGTCGCGCACGCTTGCCGTCATGGAAGCCGGCACGCCGCGCCCCCCCCTTCCCCCCCCTTTCCCCCCCCCCCCTCCTCCACCCTCCTCCTCGAGGCCCCGCGATTGCCAAGATGGCCCCAAGATAGCCCAGAGATTGCCAAGCTGGCCCAAAGCGGCGTCAAGATGGCTCCTCCGGGGAAGCGTGGAAGTGCAAAAATGGCAGAACGGATCGCCCAAGATGGCTGCCTGACAGAAACTCCCGATACCCTGGCCTCCTCCGCCTCCTCCCAATCTGGTAACTTTATTAACTTATTAGCTTTAGCAGCCGCCGTTCCTCCTCCACCTGGCCCTCTCTCAATCTGGAGGCTGCTAAACTTAATAAAGCTAAAAAGTTAATAAGATTAATAAGGTTACTAAAGTTAGTAAAAGTTCATTCCCGACTTAGTTTATCAACTTTATGAACTTTATTAACTTTACTACCTTTATTGACTCTATAAACTTTCAGCAGCCTCCGCCCCCCCACCACCCGGGCCCCCTCCGCCCCTTCCCACTCTGGAGGCGGCCAAACTTAATAAAGTTAATAAAGTTACTGAAGTGAATAAAACTAATTCCCGAAATAACTTTATTAACAATATTATCATTACTAACTTTCTTAATTTTATTAACTGCATTAACTTTGAGCAGCCCCCGGCCCTCCCCCACCTGGGTCTCATCCGCCCCCCCCCCCCCCCCCCCCCCTTATCTGGAGGCCGCTAAAGTTAATGAAGTTAATAAAGTTTCTCAAGGTAATAAAGTTAATAAAGCTAATTCCCAAGTTAACTTTATTAACGTTATTAACTTTACTAACTTCATTAACTATATTAACTTTAGCAGCCGCCGTTGCCCCTGGCCCCCTCCGCCCCCCCCCCCCCCCCCCAAGCTGGAGGCTACTAAAGTTAATAAAGTTAATAAAGTTTAAATTTAATAACTTAATAAAGTTAATAAAGTTAATTCACGAATTAACTTTATGAACTTTATTAACTTGATTAGCCTCATTACCTTTATTAACTTTATTAACTGCAGCAGCCTCCGCCCCCCCCCCCCCCCCCGGCCTCCTCCGCCCCCCCCCACACACACACACACACACACACACACACACACACACACACACACACACACACAACACACACCACACCACCCCACACACACACACACACACACACCACACACACACACACACACACCGCCACCACCACCACCACCCTGGAGGCTGCTAAAGTTTAAAGTTAATTAAGTTAATAAACTTAATAAAGCTAATAAAGTTTAATTCATTGGCTCTGGAATTGACTTCATTAACTTATTAACCTTATCGCCCGCCGTTCCCCCCCCCCCCCTCGAGGCCTGGCGATTCTGTTTATCAACCCCAGAAGAGTTAATAAAGTTACTAAAATTAATTCTCAGCCCCCCGGGGCGCAATCCATCCCCCCCCCCCCCCCCCGCAGCCACCGCGAAGACCTCGACCTGCCCCTAGCAACGAAAGCGCACCCCCCCCCCCCCCCCCCCCCCCCCCCCCCCCCACCCCCCCCCCCCCACCCCCCCCCCCCACCCCCCCCCCCCCCACACGGGCCCGCAAGGGCCCAAGGATGGCGGGCGGGCGCGAACGCAGCGGCAACCCCGATGGGTCGCCGCACTCTCCTGCGCCAACATCGCAATGACTTGTTCCTGCGCGCGGCGTCGCTCGCGCGAGGCGCCGCGTCGGCTGGGCGAACTAACTGCGCTCGCGCATTCGATTTGCACCTGCGCACAACGCCGCTCGCGCGCGGCGCCGCGTCGGCAGGGCGAACTGCGCGCGCGACCCCCCACGGCGGCCCTCGGCGCCACACGCGCACACACGCGGGAGAACTAATGCGCTCAGCGACACACCGCGATCTGCCCCCTCCCCTCGGCGCGATTTCTCCCGCGGCGCAAACGTTCCGCGCGCCCGCCTTGAGAAATCGCTCGGGGCAGGTCCGCACCAACATTGGCTTCGGACCTGACACGGCACTGGGCCGAGCAGCGGCCCCAGCGCCGCTGGCCCCAAGTGCTGAGCACACTGACGACCAGCCCCAATGCTTACTCGGCGCTGGGCGCCTCCAGCCCAAGGCACGATTTCGGGTAAGTGCGGCCGCCGAGCAGGCGCTGGCCTGCCCAGGTAGGGCCCCCGCGCGGTGCCCCCGGCTCGCCAGGGCGCTTCTGGCACGCCCTGGTCGCGCAGACGCGCCCCTTGCACCCCAGACCCCAATGCTGCGAGCCGGGGGCCTCATCTGAGTCGGAATGATGAATGGCGGACCCACCCACCAGGAACAACGCCTTTGTTTTTGCCGCTGCGTACCTGGGCGCACGGGCCCCCCGCGCGCACGGCGCTGCCATCGCATCGACGTCGCTGGAGAACCCGAAAGCCGCCGTCGCGCGCCACCCTCCCGTCTGGAATAATGCCGGCACGCCGCCCTCTTAATGCCTGGCATGGCACACCAGCCAGAGGCCACACGAACGGCGGCCCGCGCGCTTGGGCCCGGTCGGCCCTGCCCCGCCGGAAGCAATGAGTTCCCCACACGAACGCCCGAGGGGGGCCCAGTCGCGCCGCCGTTATTTTGACGCACGACAACGCCTCCGCGTAGGCGGGCGCAGGGAACACGCGCGCTCCCAGGCGCAGGCGCAGGCGCATCTCGCGCACGCGCCGCGAAGCCTGCGCCCCTGCAGCGCGCGAACGCAATTTCGCCACACCCGCGCGCACACCCGCGCGACTTCCCCCACCTGGCTAGCCCACCCCGCGCATATGGGCGCACGGCTCGCCGGGCCAGGGTTCGCGCATCCTTTGCGCTGCCAGAATTGGATGCACACCTGAGGTGCCCATTTGTCTGCGCACGCGGTCACCTCCGAATGATTCGGCGAATTCAACTCGACCACCTCCGAGCCGAACCGCAGGCAGAATTGCCAACATTCAATGGAAGAGTCCACCACATCGGGCCTCTCCGCCTTGGCGCTGGCGCGCGCCGCCCCCCGCGACCCGCGCGCGCCTCGCGCGCGCCTCTTCACGTAGCCATGTCGCCATGGCACGCACATTCCCAGCAGTAGCTCTCGACTTGAATCGCCCGCCTGCCATGTCTTCCGCGTGCAATGCATCCCCCCCTTAGCGGGGTGGCCCACTGCCCGCGCGCGCGCGCCTTCCTCGCGCCCTGAACGAGCGCGCGCGTGAGCTCCGGGGCCCCCGCGTCGGCCCGCAGAAGGCCCAGGACTGACCAAATGGCCTTGAAATAACAACCCAGCGTCCCAGCACGATGGCAAAACGCCATCATAAAGTCGCGCGCCACTGGGGTCGGAGGCCACGGCTGGACTCCCGCCGCCGAGCATGCCTGCCCGTAGAGCTCCACCGCTGCCGCGCACTGCCTAACGGATTTCCTCCACGCGCAAAATTATCGGAATACCGCGAACATCTGAAACATGCGAAACTTGGCTGCACTCACCCCTACGGCGCGCGCGATTTCAGCCCGCCGCCGCGGGGCACCTGCCCGCGCGAACCCCCATTTCCGGCCAGCGCGCGAGTAGAGCGGGGCCACGGGGACGGCGCACGCGGGCACGTCAACTCCCGCTGCGAAGCCACACGGCATCGCGGCCATACTGCGCAAGCGCCTCAGCGATGCTGCCAACGCTGTCGGCGCCGGCGCCTACACCCCACATGCACACCGCGGCCGCGCTGCCCCCCAGCGCACCGTCGCGGCGCGCCTGGCCAGTGGCCCTCGCAAGCGCGATCGTGGACAAAGCCTCAAACGCCCTCTCCTGGGTCGGCTGCTCTGCCCGCGCTCGCGGCCCCGCTGGCAGCGAATCCGCGTCGCCAGCGGGCGGGCGCGCTGGCCCCGAGCCGGGAAGGCGGCGCCCGCCCCCCCCGCGAATTGCAGATGGCGCCGCGGCAAGGGATTCTCGGACGAAACCTTTCGGTCACCGCGCCAACGGTGGCCAAATCAACTTTACCTCACGCACTGTAAAGCCGGCGAGGTGAGATCCACCAGCCCGGCGGCGCCCTCACGAACAAGAAGAAAACCCGAAGCCGGTCACGCAGGCATCCAAGACCGGCCAGGCGGCCCCCGCCAGCGCCCTGTGCGCTGCCTGGCGGATAGCAGCCAACGCGCGGCATCTTGCGCTCCTAACACGGTAGCGCAGCGACGGCACAACGGGCGCCTAGGCAAATGATTGCAACGCGACGACCGAACGCCCCACTGCAACGGCCCCCCCCATCGCCGCGGCTGCCCCCAACCATTGCCAGCTTGGGTTTTATACAAAGCAAATCCAAGGGGCGCCCCGGGCCACGCCCAGGGCACCTCGCGGAAACCCGCCGCCTACATTGCCGCTAGCTGCGCGGCCTTCTGCCCCGGCCTCGTCGGCGCATCGGCCACGTCTGGCGGCGTCGACGGCACCCAGAGGGTGAGCAGACAAGCTCCCTGGGCCGCCATCAGCCAAATCTCGGTTACGAGAGCGTTGTAGTCCTCTTGTCGAGAGCAGCCCTTACGCAGCACCCCAAGAGCCGTCTGGGCCGCTCCAGCCCCCCAAGCGCCCTGCCCCAGCGCGCGCCGACGCTTACGCGGACTGTCGCGCCTTCGAGTCCACCGAGAGGAAGAGCTCCGCCCCCGGCCACAGCCGGCACGCGTATCGCAGAGCGCAGACCGCGGCAACTAGCTCCCACGCGGCCACCTGCGCGCGCCGCGCCTTCGTCGAGCAACCTGCGCGCGCACGCAATGAACGCCCTGCCTGCGCGCGCGCCTGGGTCTTACCCAGCGGCGCAGGCTTTGCGAAATATCGGTCGCCACAAAATACCCTCCGTCTGGCGCGTCGGCCTCCCAGGCCAGCCCGCGGCGCACGCGCGTTCGCGCGCCCGCGCGCGCGCGCGCCTGCCGCGCCCCGCGGCATCGGAGTACAAAATAATTCGCGGCCGGGGCGCGGCCGGCCCCAACGAAATAACTTTCCTCGGCGCGCCCGGCAGGAAACGCGCCCACCACTGGAGCGCCGCCCTCGCTCGCGCTTCCAAGCGCCAGCTCTTCTGGCGCGCATGCCGGTAGAGGGGCGCGAAGTAGCATCGGCACCCTCGGCCGAAGACTGCGCCGCCTCTCCAGCTCAACTTGCCTGCCCGCCTGGAAGCCCTGGAAGGCGCCAGCCGGCCCGTTCGCTAATCTCGCTCATCCACTTCCCCACTCGCTATTCCGCAATCGAGAACACCGAAGATTGCCCCTGCGCGCCGAGCCGGGCGCGCCCCGCAGCTGCGCGTCGCGCGCGGGCGCACCCCAATCGGCACCTCGGGACGCACCCGGCATGGCGCGGCCACCGCGACCCCGAAGACTGGCAAGCGGAAGCCGCCGAGGTCCGCGTGGCCTTGTCAAGCTGCCGCCCGAGCAAATCCGCCGACCCCTTGTGGGTCTCTAGGCGCGCGAGATAGTTCCCCCCCCCCACCCCCCCCATGGGGCCCCAAACCGACGATTCGACCCCCCCCCTCGCCCGGCCCGAGCGACTCACGGGCTCTTTTGGACCCAAAAAGGGCTCAAGACGGGCCAAGAAGGCCCCAAGACGTCTCCAAGACGGCCCACGAGGGCCCCGACACGCCAAACGAGCGCTCCAAGACGCCCAAGATGGCCCCAAGACGAGCCAAGATGCCTCCAAGACGGCCCAAGAGGCCTCCAAGAACAGTTCTCAGAAGGGCCGAAGAGCCGAAAATCATCGAATTCCTATGGGAAACGTACATTTTCATCATATACGACTAGTCGGCCTTGACGGCGTTGACGACGGTCCAAGAGCACCCCAAGACCGCCCCAAGACGGCCCAAGATGCCCCCACGAGGCGCCCAAGTCGGCCGAAGAGGGCGCCAAGACAGCCCACGAGGCCCCCAAGACGGCCCAAGAGGGCCCCAGGAGACCCCAAGAGGCCCCCAAGACGCCCTCAAGAAGCCCCAAAAGGCCCCCAAGAGGGCCCCAAACGGCCCCAAAACGGCTCTTCGGCCCCCTTCGCCATGCGCCAGCGCCATAACGGAATGAATCTGCCGCGGCTTACCCAGAATTCATGGCAACCAGTGCCACTGAAAAAATGGGTCGGCGGATGCGGCGCAAGCCTGTAGAATCCACGCCCGGAGGTGACGTGCTGAGCGGCAGCGTTTTCCGGCGAACGCCATACTGCAACGTATCCAATTCATCCAATGATTGCATACTTGCCACATGTTGTATTGTGTTACATTATTACGCCTCCCCCCTAACCCCCCCTGGGAGCTGCGCCACACCGCCGGGTCAAAGTACCCCCCCCTCCCGGGGCTCAGAAACCGACCAAAACTTATAGAAAATCAATGATTTCGACATCTTGGGCCTCTTGGGGGGCCGAGAGGGCGCCAAGACGGTTCAAGATGGGCTCTGTGCGGGCCAAAACGGCCCCGAGACGGTCCGAGATGGTTCCAAGAGGACCCAAAAAGCCCAAATGACGGCCTTAGAGGGCCCCAAGAACGCCCACAACGGCGCCTCCAGAGGCCAAAATCATTGATCTTCCTATAGTTTGGGCATGATTTGAACGCTCTCGCCCTTGCGGCCCGCAGCTTGGCAAATAGCTCCAGCACAACCCAAGAAGCCCCCAAGAGGGCCCCGAGACGGCCCAACAGAACCCCAAGACGGCCCAAAGAGGTCCCCAAGACGGTCCAAGAGGCCCCTATGACGGCCCAAGAGGACCCCAAGACGGCCCCAAGGCGGCCGCGAGAGGCCCCCAAGAAGGTTTCCGAAAGAGCGAAACGGCGCAAAAGCGCCCCAAAACCGCCAACGATGCCCCCAAGAGGCCCCAAGAGGCCCCCACGCGGCCCCCAAGGAGCCCCAAAAAGCCCCCAAAAGGCCTCCAAGATGTCTTCAAGAAGCCCCCCAAAGGCTCCAAAGAAGCCCTCCAAAGGCCACACAGCGACTGCCCCAAGACGGCCCGAGATGGCCCCAAGAAGGCCCCAAAAGCCCATAGGCGGCCCAAGGGGGCCCCAAGAGCGCCCACAAGAGCGCCTCCAGAAGCCAAAATCATTGATTTTCCTATTGTGTTAAACAAAGTTTAGCGTTCTCGCCTTCTCCGCCTCTCAGAAGCCCATGACGGCCCAAGCAGCCTTCAAGATGGCCCCAAGAAGGCCCAAGAAACACCCAAGGGGGCCCCGAAAATGCAACGTATCCAACGGATCCTATGGATCTAATGATTCAAAAGTGCTACATGTTGTATTGGTTTACATTATGATGTCTCCCCATCGAAGCCCCTTTGGAGTCGCGCCACTACGCCGTACCAAAGTGACGGCCCCAATTCTGGTGCTCTATCTGTATATATATATATATATATATAAACAAGTTCGGTGTTTAGGGTCTCTTTGGGACTCCAAGCAGGTCCCCATATGGCCCGGGGTGGCTCCAAGACGGTCAACAACGCACTCAAGACGGCCCAAGATGGCCCAAGAAAACCCAAAAATCTCCCCAAGACGGCCCAGGAGGGCACCGAGAGCACCCCCAAGAACGCACCCAGAGGCCAAAATCCATGATTTTCCAAAAGTGCGTGAAGAATTTGGGCGTTTTCGCATTTTTCGATTGTCAGAAGCCCAAGACGGCCCAAACAGCTTCCAACATTTCCCTCAGACCGCCCCAGAAGCGCCCACGGGACCCCAAAGACGGCTCCAGAGGGTCCCAAGACGGCCCAATGAACCCCCCAAAAACAACCCGAGAAGCCCCAAGACGGCCAAAGAGGACCCCAAGAGAGCCCCAAGGCGGCCGTGAGAGCCACCCAAGACGGCCTCCGACGGGGCGAAACGGGAAAAAAGCGCACCATCACGGCACAAGACACCCCCAAGAGGCTCCAGGAGGCACCCAAGAAGCCCCCAAGAAGCCCCCAAGAAGCCCCCAAGAGGCCTCCAAGAGTCTCCCAAGAGTCTCCTAAAAGGCCCCACAACGACTGCACTGAGCGGCCAGCTGACGGTCTGGACCGGGCGCAGCACGCGGCTCATCGCACGAACTCCACCGGGCGCAGCGCGCCTCCAAGTGCAGGCCACGACTTGACTGCACGTACTCCAGACGTGCACCCCGCGAAGCGAGATGAATCTTCAATCGCTGCTCGCGTCAGGGCAGCGGCCCCCTCCGCCCCAAAACCAGCGCAGGCCGGCGATCTTCTCGCCGGCGCCGGCGGACAACAAATCGCCTTCGAACCGCCCCGTCAATATTAGGAACGGCACCACCAGAATCCGCTGGCCGATCGCGCTCGCGGACACACGGGCGGCCTCGTCGCGCGCACTTCGGCCCGGATCGCTGCTCCGAATCTCCCCAACGCGCTAACGGAGCCCACTGCCCCGAAAGGGCAGCACAGCGGCTGGAGCGCGCGTCCGCTCGCGCTCGCCTCCGCGAAACGGCCACCACGAGATGCAGGTCACTCTCCCTGCCGAATCGCGCGCGCGCGACCCGCCGGCACTCGATTGCCTCGCTGGCCAGTCAGCCTCAACGGCGGCATTTTGCAAGCGCAAAAAAATCTTCTTTACTCAGCCGCACACTGCCTCGCGGGTGCGCCCGCATGGCGAGCTCCACGAGAGTGTCCAGGGAATCCATCCTGCCGCAAGGCGCGACTACTTCCCACCCTCGTAGGCACCCTGCACGGCGCGCGCCTGATCTTTTCAGGCACCGCCGACGCCGCGTTGACGCCGCTGGCGGAGAAATCATCAACGCATCGTACCTCGCCGCCGCGCGCCAGCCCCCGCGAGAATACCACGCGAAATCGCCGCGCCTTCCGCTGGGCACCCCCGTCCGCCTCGACTTCGCAGCCCTCGCCCACCGGGAACTGGGGCGTCAGAACACCATCGGCAACCGCCTTGCGCAGCGCCATCCAGGCCGCCTTCCCGCCGTCGACCTTGCGCGCGCGGCGCGCCCGGACCTGGCCGGGCGCGATGCAGCGGACTCGCCTTCTCTTGGGTCATGGCCAGGAACGCAGCTTGCACTTCCTGGTCGGCCACGCCACCTCTAGCCGCCCGTTGTAGAATATCGGCGTTCGCCGCAGCGCGGCCGCGCCACCGGGCGGAGTCGGCCGTCTCGGGCCACGATTCGCGCGCCCCCTCATAGCCTCCGGCGGGCAAGAGTCCAACGAAGGGAAACCCGGCCTCGAGATGTGCCGCGAGGAGAGAGCCCGGCGATTTCGCCGCACCGGGCATCTCCCGCGCGCGAAAGGCACCCCTGCACTCGCCGCTGTTCGCGGACGCGCCCGCCTGGAGCAGCCACTGATTCTTGCCCAGGCCCAACACTGACCGGACGCATGCCGGGAGCTCCCGGACATGCTCCTATCACACCACGCGTGCACGTGGGCAGCCGACCCCCGCATCGGGGAGGAAGCGCCCGCCAATATGCGACCATCATTATTTTGCGGCGCTCCCAGAAACACGAGGCGGCCTCGCGCCGCAGCGCCACCTCTCCTTCGCTCGCGCGATCGCGCTCATCCGCCGCCTCGCGGAGGGCGCGCGGAAACTGCCCTGGCTTCACGCTCAATGGCAACGCTTTCGCCCATGCCAGGTTGAGCCAGATGGGTCATTTGCCCAGGCTCTGCGCTCAGAGCCTCCACCTCCGAAAACAGCGGGCGCGGCGCGCACGGAGACCCGATGCGGATGCGAACAGGAAGGGGGGCGGGCGGAGGTGCCTCGGCGCTGACGCAGCCAATTTCATTGCACTCTGCCCATGCATCTCCACGGAAAGTTGCCCACGCCCAATTCTCGTTATGGTCGGTGCAATCGCCGTCCGACGCGCTCGCGCAATCCGAGCCCCTGGACAGCCCCCGCGGCGAGTCGCCGCCGCTCTCGCCGCCGCAATCGCACCGCGCGGACGCGCGCGCCAGCACCGCGGGAAATTGCGACAGCACGGGCGGCGGAGCCCGCAGTCACCCGCGCGCGCCGCGGCGGCCACACCACTGGCCGGTCCAGTGAGAGCCGCACCACTGGCCTGCTTCGGCCTGGCCAGCCCACTGCGCCCCTCCCATGCCACTGTCGGCCGGCTTCGCTGGGCCACGACTCCGGCGCGGCGGCGCGCGGGGGCGGCGCGGACCAGCCCCCCCGCCCTCGCCGCCCCCCCGTTCGCAAACTTGCCCGGCTGGGCCCCCGCGCCCCTGCCGCTCGCCGCCGCGGCACCGACGCCCATGGCCTTATCTGCCACTTTGTTCCTGGATTCCGCCAGCACCTGCCGCGCGCGCGCACTGGGAGCACAGTCGAGCCGAACGACACATAGGAGCCGCGGGCCCCCCAGTCCAGGGTAGACAGAACTGCCCCCACCGACTCGCCGGACAGCGCGCCCTGCTCCAGCCCAACGTCGCGCAACCAGCCCAAACAACGACATGACGCGCAAACGCTACTCCCCGCCTGACTGGAATTTATCGCCGCAGCCTCAGGTCGCATTCATACGCAGCGCGCGTTCCCACATGCTCTTCGGCGACCTCGCGCCGCAGCCACTGGGGACAGGACCCGCGGTGCCGCTGCGGCCGTAACCTTTGAGGATCTGGAACTGATAACCCAGAAACTGCGCAGGCGCGAGCGCACCAGCGAGAATCAACTTCACCCCCCAATCCACGAAGAGAGCCCGCGCGCGCGCGCCATACACTTGGCAAACCCTAGCTAGTCAACCTGGGTTTCCGCCGGCGCAGCTCTCTTCGCGATCAGGGACTCGCGGATTCTCCGACGCAAATCCCCCGATCCAACATGCAGCTCTGGCGCCCGCGACCTGGCGCGCGCACGCACCGCGCAGCACGCGCTCGGCCCCCTCCAGAGCTGATGCTCAGACCAAGGCGACTTAAACTTGATGTGCAGGTCCTCCCCGTCGGGGGAACTGAACCACGGGCGGCCACGGTCCCCGGCCGTCTTTGCCAGGCCCTGGAGCATCGCAACACCCCCCGTCATGCGAGAGGCCCGGCAGGCGCCGCGCCTCGAAGCGGCGCATCGCCTCCTCCGTGGGGAAACCCCCATGGAAAAGCGGGTACGCCTCTCCCGGCCACGCGCGCCCGCCACAACATCAGGCCGCGCGCGACTCGCGGAGGCGCGCGCAGGGCGCCAGCAAGCAGAAGGACAGCTTCTCGTCGATCTTCTCGCGCTCGAGCGCCGCGGTTTGAAGCTTCACGCAATCGCTCGTGGCCTCGGAGAGCTCGCCGCCCACCGCCGCGGACCCGGGCCCAGCCACTGGCGTCCACGGGGCCACGGAGCCCCCGGCTGCGCGCTGATGCACGCGGATCGCCAACGACACTTGCACACGCAGCCGCGCGGCGGTCCGAACACACGGCGCAGTATGACCCGTCCCTGCGCACCTGGGCGCCAGAGATGCGGACCGTCGGCCAATCGCCTGGCTCGCTCGCCCCGTCGAACGGAGCAGCTCCCGATTTAACATTGTCGAGAATCCACTGGCGCGTGCTCTCGTCGACAAAATCGCTCGGCTCCCCGCTCTCGAAAAGCTCCGCCATGCGGCGTGCAATTGCAGCGTACCACATGAGGGGCCGACCGCCCTCGCGCGCGCCAGGGTCGGCCCCAGCGACGAACTCGACCCACGCCGCTGGCGCGGCCACCGAAGGCCGTCCCCGGCAGGCCCGCCAAGACCGCATCAATCTCATCGCGAGACCACACCGCGCTCGAGTGGGCACAAGCGCGCAGGGAATGACACTCGAACCCTCCCAGCGGCTCTCAAACCCGCGCGCCACACGTTACGCCCCCGAGCTCGCGCCACCTCCCGCAAGGGCGGGCGCCCCACGCCACGATGCAGCCCGACCGCCAGCCCCAGCTGGAGCCTGGTCCCGCGCCGCGGGCCCGCTGGCCGCGCGCCTTCCAGGCAGGACGATGGGCCGCCACACGCGCTGCAGGCCTAATGGCCGCGCGTTCCCAAGACGACCCCTGATGGAATCACCTGGCCCCGCGCCCCGCGCCTGAAGGTCACGCGCGCACGCCCGGTCCCTGCTGAGGCCCACCCCCACGCCGCAGGCCTGATGGCCGCGCGCCCCATCAACACAGAGGGCCCCTCATGGGGCCGCACCGTGCACCGCTCGCCTGACGGCTGCGCGCACGCCGGACGATTCCTGATGGAGTCCCCTGGCTCGACGCCCCGCGCCCGACGTGCGTCGCTGCATCGGCTCCTGCTGGAACCCACCCCCGCGCCGCCAGCCTGACGGCCGCAGCGCAACCACACAAGGAGGCCCCCGGTAAGGCAGCATTGCGCACCACAAGCCAGATGGCCGCTCACACCCCCGCGCGACACCTGAAGGCGGCGCGCACAAGCCAGCGCGCCGGCACGGCCACGCGCCGACCAGCTCACCACACATCGAGCAGCCGGCAAAACGCGACGAGCCCCCCCCCCTCCCGTTCCCCCCCCACACCCCCCGACCCCCGAACCCACCCTCCCGGCCCCGCGCCCCAACCCAGCCCACCCCACGAACCCAAGCCCCCCCGCCCCACCCATTTCCCCGCCCCCCCAGCCAAGCCCCCGAGCTCCGCCCGCCAGCCCACCCAACCCCACCCACCGCCCGAACACCGAGCCCCGCCCAACCCACGAGCCAAGCACCCGCCCAACCCCCCTCCCCCACGCGCCCGCGCCCGCCAACAAACCCCGCCCACGCCCGAGCACCCCAACAAGCCCCCCCCCCCCCTCACGGGCCAAGCCCCCCCCCCAAGCCGCCCACCCCCACAGGCGCAGCTCCCCCCAAAAAAACTCCCAAGCCCCCCCCCCGCCCCCCCAAAAGAAAACAAATCACCCACCCCCAAACCGCTCCAGGCGAAGAAACAGAAAGCCCCCACCACACCACACCCCGCGACCCGCACGCCAGGACAGGCGGGAAGGCGGAAGCCCAAACGCCGAACATGGCCGCGAACGCAGCGGCAATTCCGCTGGGTCGCCGCACTCTCCTGCGCCAATATCGCAATGATTTGTTCCTGCGCGCGGCGCCGCTCGCGCGAGGCGCCGCGTCGGCAGGGCGAACTCTGCGCGCACCTTCGATTTGCACCTGCGCACAACGCCGCTCGAGCGCGGCGCCGCGTCGGCAGGGCGACCTGCGCGCGCAACTGCCCGCAGCGGCCCTCGGCGCCACACACACACACACACACACACACACACACACACACACACACACACACACACACACACACACGCGGGAAAGCAAATGCGTTCAGCGACACACAGCCTAAAGCGCTAACACTGCGATCTGCTCCCTCACCTCGGCGCGACTTCTCCCGCAGTGCAAACGTTCCGCGTGCCCGCCTTGAGGAATTATCCTGAAAGACCCAACCATACGCAATTGTGAGTACCGCGTTGTGGATACCGCTGTCGGTGGAGCTCCATATGGGGCCACGAACCGTGTGAGGGGGGTATCGAAATGGGGCAGCGGTGCCATGCGGAGCAGGCCATTGGGGCCTTCGGTGAAGCTCCCTATGGGGCCACGAACCGTGTGAGAGGTGTGCCGAAATGGGGCGGCTGTACCATGCGGACCTGCCACTGGGGCCTTCGGTAGAGCTTCCTTTGGGGCCACGAACCGTCTGAGCGGTGTGCTGAAATTTGGCGGCTGTGCCATGCGGACCCTGCCATTGTGAGCTTCGGTGGAACCTCTTATGAGGCCACAATCCGTGTGAGGTGTGTGCCGAAATGGGGCGGCGGTGCCATGCGGACCCTACCACTGGGGCCTTCGGTGGAGCTCCCTAGGAGCCGCGAACCGACTGAGGAGTGTGCATAAATGGGGCAGCGGTGCCATGCTGACCAGGCCACTGGGGCCTTCGCTGGAGCTCCCTATGGGGCCACGAACCGTGTGAGGGGTGTGCCGAAATGGGGCGGATGTGCCATGCGGAGCCTGCCGCTGTGGCCTTCGGTGGAGCTCCCTATGGGGCCACGAACCGTGTGAGGGGTGTGCAGAGATGGGGCGGCGGTGCCATGCTGACCAGGCCATTGGGGCCTTCGGTAGAGCTCCCTATGGGGCCACGAACCGAGTGAGGGGTGTGCCGAAATGGCGCGGATGTGCCATGCGGACCCTGCCACTGGGGCCTTCGGTGGAGCCCCTTATGGGGCCACGAACCGTGTGAGGTGTGTGCCGAAATGGGGCGGCGGTGCCATGCGGACCCTGCCACTGAGGCCTTCGGTGGAGCGCCATATGGGGCCACGCACCGTGTGAGGTGGCGGTGCCATGCGGACCCTGCCACTGTGGTCTTCGGAGGGGTGTGCCGAAATGAAGCGGCAGCGCCATGCAGACCCTGCCACGGAAGCATTCGGTTGAGCTCCCTATGGGACCACGAACCGTGAGGGGTGTATCGAGACGGGACGGCGGTGTCATGCGGACTCTGCCACTGGGGCCTTCGGTGGAACTCCCAATGGGGCCACGAACCGTGTGAGGGGTGTGCAGAGATGCGGCGGCGGTGCCATGCTGACCAGGCCACTGGGCCGTCGGTGAAGCTCCCTATAGGGCCACGACCCGTGTGAGGAGTGTGCCAAAATGGGGCAGCGGTGCCATGCGGTCCCTGCTACTGTCCCTATGGGGCCGCGAACCGTGTGAGGAGTGTGCCGAAATGGGGCGGCGTTGCCATGAGGGCCATGCCACTGGGCCATTCGGTGGAGCTCCGTGTGCGGGGTGTGCCGATATGGTGATGATGACGATGCTGATGCTGACGACGACGACAGTGACTAGGATGATGACGATGGTGATGACATCGATGATGACGACGACGACGACGACGATGGTGATGATGATGGTGATGATGACGATGATGATGGTGATGATGGTGTTCATGTTGCTGATGATGGTGATGATGGTTGCGGTGATGGTGATAATGATGATGATGCTGATGCTGATGCTGATGATGTTGATGTTGATACTGGCGATGATGATGATGATGATGATGATGATGATGATGATGATGATGATGATGATGATAAGAATGATGATGGTAATGATGATGATGATGATGATGATGGTGGTGATGATGCTGATAATACTGATGATTGTGATGCTGATGCTAATACTGATGTTGATGATGATGATGATAACGATGATGCTGATGATGATGATGATCATAGTGATGATGATGATGAGGATGAAGAAGATGATGATGATAATGATGATGATGGTGATGATGATGATGACGATGATGATGATAATGACGATGATGATGATGGTGATGATGATGATGGTGATGATGATGATGGGTGATGATGATGATGGTGATGATGATGATATGATGATGATGATGAATGTGATGATGATAATGATGATGATGATGATGATTGATGATGAAGATGATGATGAATGATGATGATATTGATATGATGGGGAGGAGGAGAGGATGAGGGAGGGGGAGGAGGAGGGAGAGGAGGGAGTAGGAGGAGGAGGAGGAGGAGGAGGAGGAGGGGAGAGGAGGGGGAAGAAGGAGAGGGAGAGGAGGAGAGGAGGAGGAGAGGAGAGGGGAACGCGGGGCGCTGTCTCTTCAAAACGAGGGCCCAATACCACAGGACGGTTGGGAACTAGATATTGAGAAAGGACGCAGAATGGGTGTGGCGGGCGCAGGCGAACGCAGCCATTGGGGCCTTCGGTTGAGCTCCCTATGGGACCACGAAACGTGTGATGGGTATGCCGAAATGGGTGCGGCGGGCGCATGCGAACGCAGCCACTGGGAACGCAACCACTGGAGCCTTCGGTGGAGCCGCGTATTCGGCCACGAAACGTGCGAGGGGTGTGCCGAAATGGGTGCGGCGGGCGCATGCGAACGTAGCCACTGGGGGCGTCGGTGGAGCTCCCTAAGGGGCAACGAAAGGTGTGAAGGGTGTGCCGAAATGTGTGCGACGGGCGCATGCGAACGAAGCCACTGGGACCGTCGGTGGAACTCCCGATGGTGCCACGAAACGTGGGAGGGGTATGCCGAAATGGGTGCGGCAGGCGCATGCGAACGCAGCAACTGGAGCCGTCGGTTGGGCCACTTGGGACCACGTAACGTGTGAAGTGGTGTACAAAAGTGAGGGGGGGCGGGACGAGGGGGGGACTTGTGGGTACCAGCGGATGCTGGTCCACCAGCGGGTGCGCATACATCATATTATGTTCACTCATCGCTGATCTCGGACTCGACGTCGCTCCCCGGACAGCTCTCGGCGACGGCAACCAGGTAGTTTTCCAGCTCGGCCCGCGAGGCCGGAAGAAGCCAGAAAGGGCCCCAGTGGGGCCTCGGTCGGACCCCGAGGGCCGCCCTGAGAAGATAGTCGGTCGCCTCGGCCAGCCGGAACTCCCAGGAGTGAATGATCACGGCCAGGCTGCGGCCGCCACGCTTGGTGCGGCCACCCCGGGCCACCATGCGAGGATTGAGGGGGTATGTTTTTTCCTTCCACCTCACTTGAGCCAAAAACCCACAGACACCTACATGGAGAGCCATTCGCATGCAGGCGTGGGGTCGCACCGCATTTGATTGGCTCTCCGCTCCCAGGCTCATGCAGGCGTAGGGTCGCACCGCATTCCCCTGAGAGCCGCGCACACTGATATGCTACACTGCTGCTGACTTCAATTTCCAACAGCGCAAAAACAACGAAAATGTCACGAATTTCTGTGCCGGCCATCCCGGCCGGGTTAACGCCACCGCACAATAGCAAACAAAACGGGCATTCCAACGTGCTCCGGAAACGTTGTTCCGGAGCACGTTCCAGCGTGTTCCGGAAACGCTGTTCCAGAACACGCTGGGCGGACAGGCAGGGAGAGGTATCTGGAACAGGCGTCAAAACTGTTAAGGGATTCGTCGGAAGCTCCCCCGATTCACGCTCCTCCTCTCCGTGCCGGCCATCATCGGACACGGAGCCTTCGCGACCAGGGCCCAAACTGGCCTTAAGTCGCGGGATCGCGGGGAGCATCAGACTACGGAGCGCAGCCCGAGGTGTGACCTGAAGGTCGACATCGCCTTCGGGCCGCCAGACTTGGTCAACCCATCGGCGCGCTGGCCAGCAGCGCCTACCTGTGTAATATTTAGCAAACCTCGCTGCACGCGGGACCGCACTGCGTGCACCTTTGTGGTCAATGATCGGGTCCTCCACGACCCCTGCCCTGACGCCACCAAGTTCGCAGCCGCGCTGTCGCCCAGCATCTCCGGCGACACTGGGAATCCGAGCGACTCCAGGGTAGCCCTCGTAGCTCCGAGCATCCTCTCACCGACAGCAATTGCTTCGACTTCCGCCCCGGCGGTGCTGAATGGCCCCACCGCCTGGCGGGTGCCCCTCCAATCCACGACGTTGCCGAACATGGTGGTCACCACCCCGCTCTGGGCGCCGGCCTCCTCCATCGAAGCATCCGCGTAGACCTTGAGCACGATATTGTCGGCATCCTCGGCGTCGCCCGCGCTGCCCGCCGCGTAGAACAGGCCGAAGCCACGGGTGCCAGCCAGATATCGAAGCACCCTCTTGCCTATCACCAATGCGTCCGCAGGGCGCCTGGTGGACAGCGCAGCGGCCCTGCTCACGGCAAAAGATATGTCCGGCCGAGTTCGAGATGCAAGCCATAGGAGGCCTCCAACCATCCTCTGGGCTAGCCTGATTGGGCCCGTCTCCGGGGGGTCGCCCGCGTCGCCCTCGAAGTTCTCGAAAGACTCGCGCTCGAGGTTAAGGCCCCCGGTCGGCGTGCACGCGCCGAGGCCCCATGTCTGGAGCATGTCCTCAGTGCAATCGCACTGTGACAGAGAAATCCCCCCACGGGCAACTTTGATGTCCACGCTGAGGCACTTGAGCACGCCAGGCTCCGACGGCTCAAAAGCTCCCTGGAGCTTCGTGGCCCAAACCTCCGACACTGCAGCATTGAGGGCCTCAACCAGGCCGTTCGGACCCATCGGAATGAGGTCGTCCACGTAAAGGAGGAGCAGGCCAACGTCTCGTCGGTCTCCTGGTCGCGAGCCGCCCAGAGAGCTGGGTCGGCAAACGACTGCTGCAGCCGGCATCGGCGGCCATCGAGCTCAACCGTCATCTTCAGGAGCTCGTGGCCCCGCTTCTCAGCCCATGCTCGGGGCGATGCCCGGAGCCCATAGATCGCTTTATGGGCTCGCCACACCTCCCCGGGAGGCACCAGGCCGAACTTCACGAAAGCTGCCGGCGGCCTCACGTAGATCTCCCTGTGGTCGACGGGTAGGTCGGCGTTGAGGAATGCCGCCTGAACGTCGAGGGCCCCCACGTACCACCCGTTCGTCGCAGCCAGGGCGAGGGACGCCCGCAACGATCCAATGTCGACACTCGCGGTGTAGAGCTCCTCCTCGCCCTCGACCGGCAGGAAGTTTCCACATACCACTGCTCGCACACGATTCCTCCGGGGACCGGCCTCGTTAGGAGGCCTCTTGGCGAACACCGTCGACATCGGCAGGACGTCCCGGGCACGGAGCCCAGCGCGTTCTCGAGCACCGACGGGCCAGAACACGTCCTTCTCCTGCAACGACTCCAGCTCTTCCTGGAGCGCCTGTCTCCATCCCTCGCGCTCCTCGCCGAAGCTGGCGTTCATCGACTTCTGGCTCACGACCTGTGCCCCGCCGTCCTTTACGATCTCCTGGCACTCAAGAGGCAGCTCGTCGTCGTCGTCGTCGCCGTCGAACTTCGCCCCGGCAGCGTTCGCGAACGGAACGCGATCTCGAAGAAAGTCATGATGTACCAGAAGGCTGACAGGGAGGCCATGGGACGAAGCCGCACGAGCCGCCCCAGCTCCTCCTGGGCCTCGTCGGCAACGGTGGTCACGAGTATGAGCCACATGACGTCCTCGGCACGCTGGGCACGAGCATGCATCACCGTCGCCACGATCAAAAACTCCTCCACCCCCAGCGTCTCGGAGGAGCGGTCCGAGGCGACAGTGCTCGCCCCTCGTATGATTCCTATGCTGCCCCCTGCACGCTGGGCAGCTGGTGTCCTTTGGCACCACCTCCCCAAAAACGTCCTCACGATCGCCACCTTTGTCTCCTGCTGCCGCTGGCCCTCCTCCAGACCTGGCTGCCTCCTCGCTCTCCTGTGGGTCCTGCGGCGCGCCCTCATCGGAACTCCTCATATGTGCCCCTCCTTCTGCCCCCCCTGCTGGCACTCCTGGCGCTCCTCCTGCTGCTCCTGCCCCCCCTCCTCGCGCCAGCTCCTCCGTGGGCACTCTCACGAAAGAGCTAGAGGATTCGATAGTCCACCTGAACTTTGGTCGCTTCTGCTCGACGTTCTTGCGACCAACAAGCCACGCGTCGGGCGATTCAGGGCCCACGCCCAAGAAGATGCTCTCCACGGCCCTCTCGGCCAGCATCGACCGAGGCACGTCCTTAACACGAGACGTCACGCGGTCGCCAAATGCAGGACACTTCACCTCGCGCCCCTGCGCATCCATGCGACTACACCACACCGCGTGCTGCACTGCCATCGGCCACACAGCCTGGCGGTCCTCGACGTTATCCAAGGACTGCAGCATTGCGCGAGCCCTCAGCTTCGCGCGGCCGTTCGCATCAGCTTCGAAGCCAAGCGTGGATGTTACCATCACCTTCTGCTTGGCGAAATGTTCCTTCACCCGCGCCCCCGTGAGTTCGCCCGCCCGGTGCCCGTGGATCCTGCACGCCACGCCCGCGCCCTCGAACTCGGCGCGGATCTGGGCGATAATACGATCGAGGGCCTTTATGCAAGTCGAAGCCTGACTGTTCTCCAGCGGGAGCACGTAGTACCAAGTCTTCTTGGTCTCGCGCTGTTTCTCCTCCTCCTGCTTCTCCTCTGCTTCACCTCCTTCCTCAGGGGCTGCATCGCCAGCCGCCTCCTCCTCAACCTGGTAATCCTCGGTCGCGGCCGCTGGTCTCACAGCCACGGCATCCGCTGGCAAGCAAACCCGCCCAAGGAGTCCACCCCGAACGCGGCGGCAACTCGCGCAGCTAAGTCATCACTGCCCTCTGCTCTCTGCCCCTTCTCCTGAAGAGCACCTCCAGCAGCAGCGCCCCTTTTTAGCACCCTCCTCGCGCTTCCGCAGCACCTGCATCTCTGTCTCGCTCATCACCGAGAACGCGCCCAACACGAAGTGGACGGCCTGCTTCGGGGCGTCCTCCGGCCGCCCCGAGGGCCACCTCCCTGGAAAGCGAGGGCCCGAGAGGTCAACGCTCAGCTGGCCACAGGGCCCGGCAAAGACATCGCGCCTGAAGCGCTGCCTCAGACGCCCCGCCGCTCCTCGGCACTCCCTGCACGAAGCGAGGAACTCCAAGTGCCCCTCCTCGCGGTGCCTCTGGAGCTCAGCCGCGCTGCGAGCCAAGGCGACAAGTCTTGCTCGAAATTTCTGCCGCAGCTGCGCCCGCCGCGCTGTCCTGAGCACGTCGGCGTCCGCCTCCGAGATACAGATCGAACCGCCATCGCGATGGAGATGAACCCCCCCACCATCGCGCATGACGACCTTGCACTCAGAAGTGATCCACGCCAACTCGAGCCCCAGGTGCTCGAGGCATGCCGCCGGCGGGAATAGCCCCTGGAGGCCCTCGCCCTCCACGTACACGATCTCCTCATGCATCTTGGCGGGCTGCTCTCCCGTGGCCGTCTTCAGACTCACGTCGCGAGCTCGGGGGTGAACGTCGGTCAGGCCCCGCCCGCCTCCAAGCTCATCGGTGGCCCCTGTGTCCGCCAGCAGCATCCGCTCGCCAACGGCCGTAAACGCCTTCGCGCGGACGCTCACTGCTCTTGCGGCGGGGCCGTTGTCTTGGGATGTTCTTGGAGAGGCCCCCGGGGACATCGGAACCGAGCCCCAGAAATCGCTGGCAACCGCTGCCCGCGGGTCGATGGAGGCTGCAGCGCGTCACCCATCTGCAGCAGGCTCAACAACTCAGCACGAGCTTCGGCCCGGGCCGTCTGCGCCGCGACCTGCTCGACCGTGCCCGTCGGGGCCATGGGAGTCAGGGAAGACGCCTGGGCACTCGAGGGAGAGGCCTCGGCTGCCTTCGCCGCAGGCCTCCGTTGCTCGCACGCGTCCGAGCGGTGCTGAGTGCATCCGCAGTTGAAGCACTTGCCCTCCTGCGACTGGAGCTTGCGATGCTTATCTTGGCAGGCTCCTCCGCTGCCGTGCCGGCAGCCGCGGTCGGCCTCGAAGTGCGGGCACAACTTGAGCTCGCCCTTCCCGCCGGAGCCCCGGCCAGAGCCAGCTCCAGCGCCTCCTCCAAGAGCTGGATGGCCACCTTTCGGGTCGCCCCTGCCGGCGCCTTTCGGGTTGCCATGTTTGTCCTTATCCTTCCCTTTGTCCTTGCCCTTCCCCTTCGGGTCCTTGCCGCCCCTGAGGGCCAGAGCAGCCGCGCGAGCTGCCTCCTGCTGCTCGCTCCTGCCGCCGCCGCTGGACGCGACAGCGAACTCCCGGGCCTCTGCCGACAAGTACCTCAACAACTCGTCGACCTGCGCCTGCGCGCAGACGCCGCCACCCAAGCCCCGCACCACGAGGAACCCGTAGTAGCAGTGCTTTACCTCCTGGTCGCTCTCGATCATGCGCCCCACGATCGTCTTGAGCGCCGTCAGCTGCAACGACGGGCCTGGCGCCGCCACGCCGAGCGTCGCAAGGCGGGTCGCGTTCAGCTTCCACCTCTGGAGCTCCTCGTAGGCGTGCGCCTTGTCGGCGGCCTTGCCCATCTGGACCGCGTTCAACACGTGGTCTTTATCAGCGGCAGTGCCCAGGCCCGCCTCGACGAAAGCCCCGAACAATATGTCACACGTCGAGGTCATCTTCGTCGAAAGGCACTGCAACCTCACGCCGTCGGGCATGAGGTTAAGCAGTACGCTCCGCAACCGGAGCTCGCAGCTCCGGAAGTTGATCTTCTCGGCCTCCGAGGCAATCCAATCCTCGGGCTGCGATGGCCTGATACCTGGCCGGCCCAGCGGCCCGTGCGCGAGGTAGGAGCGATGCGCCTCGGAGACAACGGCCACCACTCGCTGCCAGTACTCCTGGATGAGGTGGTGCAGGCCGCCGAGGTCGAGGCCGATCCGCTGCAACCACCCCTCGAAGATCGCAGCCTTCTGCCCCGCTGAGCCCCCTGTTGGCCAGGACAGGGAGGGCAGCTCGTTCGCCTTCAGCTTGCTCAGCACCGTCTCCAAGGTGCTGTCGCGGCCTGCGGGTGTCGTGGTCGCCGCAGCCGCTCCGCCACCGCCGAAAGGCGGCGGCGGTGGCGGTGGCCCGCTGCCTCCGCCCACTGGTCCACCAGGTCCGAAGCCGCCACCTCCAAGGCCCTGAGGCCCGAATCTGCCAGGTCCGCCTGGCCCGCCGCCGAAACCGTCTCCCGGCTGCCCGGGCGGAGGGCCGAATCCGCCGCCACCAGGTCCACCTGGTCCGCTCGGTCCGCCTCCTCCGCCGAACTGTCCACCTCCAGGGCCTCCAGGAACACCTCCAAAACCCTGAGATCCTGTGAATCCTCCCTGAACGCCTCCACCAACTCTATGAACTCCTCCTGGGCCGTGCACTCGGCCTCCGCCAAGGCCAGCATGCCCTCCTGGGCGTGCCACGCCAAAGCTGGACGGGTCTCCTGCGCCTGCTGGCACTCCATCTCCTGGGGGTCGAAGCCCATGAGCGTTCCCAGGTACATGGGTGGAGCCAGGAAGTCCCGGAGGTTCATCATGACGCTCCTGATCGGCGAAGCCTTCCTGCCCAGAGTCCTGGGCCGCGCCTGCGGCGGCTGCCTAGTCCTGATCGTACACCTCGTCGTGCTCGTCCCCGACGTCGCCCTCCGCGCCGGCGGAGTCGTCGACACCGGCTTCGACGCGCCCAGGGTTCGGCGTCGCGTAGCCCAGGGCAGCACTCCCCGACGCGGCAGAAACGCACATGCGCAGACGCGCGTTTTCCGCGCGGAGCTCGGCCATCTCAGTCCGCATCGAGCGTAGCTCCCTCAAGATCTCGTGCATGTCGCCACTGGCAGCGACTCCCCCGCTGCCCGCGTCAGAAATGTCGTACTCCTTGAGAATCCTGGGCCGAGCGGGCGCGGGCATGGGCTGCGCGGGCGGGGAAGCCATCAGACCTCCAATCGCCTGCCTCGCACCCGCCGCCGCGCCGCCGACCAGACGCGCAGCGCCGCCAATCGTGCCCGTGGCCACGGCGCCGATCGCGTGCCCAGCGAGCTGCCCGCCAGCGCCCAACGCCCGCCCGAGGCCGAAGGCTGACGCCTGGGCACGCTGCTGAGCACGCGCGAGGTCGAAGTCCGAGGCGCAGACGGAGCACGGGAGGTGCAGCAGTGGGCGTGCACGCTGCGGCCGCACGCCTGGCAGCTCACCGCGGGCCCCTGCAGCACGTCGCCGCAGCAGTGGCACGATCTCACCAGCCACGTCGCCGAACCCGAAGACAATGCACTTGGGCTCATAACCCTTTGGGTACCAGCGGATGCTGGTCCACCAGCGGGTGCGCATACACCATATTATGTTCACTCATCGCTGATCTCGGACTCGACGTCGCTCCCCGGACAGCTCTCGGCGACGGCAACCAGGTAGTTTTCCAGCTCGGCCCGCGAGGCCGGAAGAAGCCAGAAAGGGCCCCAGTGGGGCCTCGGTCGGACCCCGAGGGCCGCCCTGAGAAGATAGTCGGTCGCCTCGGCCAGCCGGAACTCCCAGGAGTGAATGATCACGGCCAGGCTGCGGCCGCCACGCTTGGTGCGGCCACCCCGGGCCACCATGCGAGGATTGAGGGGGTATGTTTTTCCTTCCACCTCACTTGAGCCAAAAACCCACAGACACCTACATGGAGAGCCATTCGCATGCAGGCGTGGGGTCGCACCGCATTTGATTGGCTCTCCGCTCCCAGGCTCATGCAGGCGTAGGGTCGCACCGCATTCCCCTGAGAGCCGCGCACACTGCTATGCTACACTGCTGCTGACTTCTATATCCAACAGTGCAGAAGCAACGAAAATGTCACGAATTTCTGTGCCGGCCATCCCAGCCGGGTTAACGTCACCGCACAATAGCAGACAAGACGGGCATTTCAACGTGCTCCGGAAACGCTGTTCCGGAGCACGTTCCAGCGTGTTCCGGAAACGCTGTTCCAGAACACGCTGGGCGGACAGACAGGGAGAGGTATCTGGAACAGGCGTCAAAACTGTTAAGGGATTCGTCGGAAGCTCCCCCGATTCACGGGGGAGGGAGGGGAGGAGGAAGGACGAACGCGGGGACCGTCTCTTCAAAACGAGGACCCAACACCACAGGATGACCGGCAAGAACAGGGGAGGGCGTGAGGGGGGAAGGATGGCAGAGAGGAAGTGAGGGAGGCGTCCACCGCCGTCTTCCGTCGGAGAGGCAACCTTCGGAGCCTTTGGGTGCCGACTTCGAGGCTTCGTGTGCCCTTTTGCCTGCGCAGTGGCGTCCCGTGCGGTTCCCGTGGCAACCTGGAGGAACCATCCCTCCGACAGCGGGTGCAACACCACTGGAGGAGGCAACAACACAGACCATTACCAGGCAAGCACCAATAAAGGGAGCATGAAGTTGGGGTGGGGGTTGAGGGGAAGGATGAGGGAGGAGGGAGGAACGATCCCAACCCCATCCTCCTCGACCTCCTCCTCCTCCTCCTCCTCCTCCTCCTCCTCCTCCTCCTCCTCCTCCTCATCATCATCATCATCAGCATCATCATCATCATTCATCATCATCGTCATCAGTAATCATTATCATCATCATCTATCATTTCATCATCAAATCCTCATCATCATCATCCTCATCACATCATCATCATCATATCATCATCAGCCACAATCTTCCTCCTCCTCCTCCTCCTCCCTCATCCTCTCCTCCTCCTCCTCTTCCTCATCACCATCCATCATCCATCATCATTTCATCATCATCATCATCATCATCATCATCATCATCATCATTCATCATCATCAATCATCATCATCATCATCATCAGAATCATCAGCATCAGCCTCATCATCATCATCATCATCATCAGCATCATCATCATCATCATCATCATCATCATCATCATCATCATCATCAGCATCATCATCATCATCATCAATCATTCATCAATCATCATCATGATCTCATCATATCATCATCATCATCATCATCATCAACATCATCATCAATCATCATCATCATCATTCATCAATCCATCATCATACTCATCTCATCCTCATCCTCATCCTCATTCCTCTCCTCTGGGGGGGGCTGTGCTCAGGGGAGGCTGCAGCACCGCTCAACGATGTGCTGTTTAACCGAACCTGCAGGGTGGGCCATTTCCCAAATCCGTGCTTCGGTGCGGATCGTAAGCGCGCCTCGTCTCCGTCGTCGTCGTCGTCGGCGTCGTCGTGGTCGTGGTGCGTGTTGCTCTGCTCGGGATTATGTTTCCCTTATGCAGTGACCACCACCACCACCATCCTCATCCTCATCATCATCATCATCATCAGCAGCAGCAGCATCTTCATCATCATCATCATCATCATCATCATCATCAGCATCATCATCATCATCATCATCATCATCATCATCATCAGCATCATCATCATCAGCATCAGCAGCAGTAGCATCATCATCTCATCATCATCAGCATCATCATCATCATCATCATCAATCATCATCATCATCATCATCATCATCATCATCATCATCATCATCATCATCATCATCATCATCGTCATCCTTCTCCTCTCATCCTCCTCCTCTTCCAAATTACTACTCCTCCTCATCTCCTCCTCCGCCTCCCCCATCCTCTTTCTACTCACCTCCTCCTCCTCCTCCTCCTCATCCTTCTCATCATTCATCATCATCATCATCATCATCATCATCATCATCATCATCATCATCATCATCATCCAGGTCATGGTCTCCTCCTCATCCTGCTCTCCTATTCACATCATCATCCTCCTCCTCCTATCCTCTCATCCTCCTATCCTCCTCCTCTCCTCCTCCTACCTCCCTCCTCATCCTCCCTGCCTCCGCCTCCTCCTCCTCCTCCTCCTCTCATCACTCATCATCCTCCTCATCCTCCTCCTCCTCCTCATCCTCCTCCTCCTTTGCCTCCAACTCCTCCCTCTCCTCCTCATCCTCCTCCTCCTCATCCTGCTCTTCCTCATCCACATCCTCACACCGACTTCTGCCGCCTGTTCCTCCTCCGCAGCCTCCTGCTGGTGACCGCGTGTCGCGCAACATTCCCGTTCATGACCGCCCCGTTCCTGGTGGGCAGTGGACCTACCGCCTCCTGCCGCCGCCGCCTCCTCCTCCTCCGCCTGATCCGCTTCATCGTCTTCCGCCTCCTCCTCTTCCAACCCGTCTTCCTCCTCCTCCTCCTCCTCCTCCTCATCATCATCATCAGCATCATCATCATCATCAGCATCATCATCAACATCATCATCGTCATCATCAGCGTCATCATCATCATCATCATCATCATCATCATCATCATCATCATCATCATCATCATCATCATCATCATCATCGTCATCACCATCACCACCACCATCAGCATCATCATCGTCCTCCTTCTCCTCCTCCTCATCCTCCTCCTCCTCTTCCTCATTATTCTCCTCCTCCTCCTCCTCCGCCTCCGCATCTGCCTCCGACGCCGCCTCCGCCTCCGCCGCCGCCGCCTCGGCCTCCGTTTCCGCCTCCGCTTCCGCCTCCGCCTCAGCTTCAGCCTCCGCCTCCGCCTCGTCCTCGACCTCCGCATCCGCCTCCGCCTCCGCCTCATCCTCCACATCCTCCTCCGCCTCCGCCTCTTCCTTCTCCTCCTAATCCTACTCCTCATCATCCTGCTCCTCCTGCTGCTGCTGTTCATTTTCATATGTCTCCTCCTCCTCCGCCTTCTTCTTATTATAATGAATTGCCTTCTTCTTATGAGTGTTAGTATTATCATTATGGTTCGTCGTCTTCTTCTTATTCTTCATACTAGGACTACTCTGTTGATGGTTATGAATATG
>CAUYUJ010017793.1:789522-799522 GCA_963575745.1 Prorocentrum cordatum
AATGGCTGCACCAGCGATGGAGCTAAACGGGGGCTCCGGAAAGCGAATTGACCAGCATGCAGGAGGGGGAAGAGGATGGACAGGGCGGCCGCGGAGGAGGGAAAGAAACGGGGCCACTCGGAGGCGAAAGATTTCCGTCCCAACTGAGCTGGGGCGGCCAGCCCCATCAGCGGAGCAGCCAGGCCGCAGCGCCAGGTCACGCGGAGACCGCGCGATAGCCTACTTGCTGAAGAGAAGACGGAAAAAAAGAAAACGTCTGCCAGCCCCTCGCGCCCCTCGCGGGGCAGCGAGCCACGAAGGGCACAGGGGCGCTGGGACACCGGGCAGAGGGCAAGCGCCAGGGTGGCGGCAGTCGGGGCGGGGCGCTGGGCAATTGGGAGCGGAGCGGGGCAGGGGGAGGGCAGCGGCGAGCTGCAGGTCAGCGGCAGCGGAGGGCCGCACCAAAATTACATAGGTGGGCGAGGCGACGGCAGGGAGTCCGGGCAACGGGCGGCCACGCCAGAGTTCAGAATTTGGCGGGCAAGCGCCGCCCGCAGGCAGCGGGGCACCAAAAAGGGCGGCCGCGGAAAGCCGGACCCGGCAGGCCGGGACAGCCGGGGCGGGGCGGGGGGGAGGGGGGCGAGGGCGAAGCGGGCGGCAGAAGAAGGGGGCGCCGAAAGCGAGAAGCTAGCAACCACAGCTCCAGCCGGACCAGGAGGCAATGGGGCGAAGGCGGCGGCGGAGCGATCACTGCTAAGGTCGCCCCAGGGAATCGAGCCAAGCAAGGAACTGGCCGAGGCAGCGCACACGAGAAGCCAGCAGCCGCAGCACCAGACAGGCCAGATGGCACGCGCGCGAGGGCGGCGGCGAGGGGATCACCGCCTAGGGTCGCCCAAGGAGGATCGCATCCCAATCCAGGGAGCGCAGAATGGCCGACGCGGCGGGGCGCAGCGTCGAGCGGAACAGCAGGCGGACAGGTCCGCGCTTGCAAAGCCATCGCAGCTGGGGGCGAGAAAGACGATAATCGCTGAGAGCCATCCCAAGAGATCGAGCCACACACACACACACGCACACACTGCAACATGTGTGTGTACATATATATATATAACATATACATAAACATATACATATACATATACATATACATATACATATACATATACATATACATATACATGTACATGTACATGTACATGTACAGATACATATACATATACATATACATATACACATACATATACATATACATATACATATACATATACATATACATGTACATATACATATACATATACATATACATATACATATACATATACATATACATATACATATATAAATACATATACATATACATAAACATATACATATACATATACATATACACATTCCTATACATATACATAAATATGTACATATACATACACCTAAACATATACATATGCATATTCATATCCATATACATATACATATACATGTGCACATACATATACATATACATATACATATACATATACATATACAACTGCATACGCAAGTACATATACATATACATGTATATATATACATTACATAAACATATACATGTACATATACATGTACATATACCTATACATATACATATACATATACATCTACATATACATAAACATATACATATACATATACAAATACAACCACATATACATGCACTAATACATATAAGGAAACATATAAATACATATACGTATATGTTTACATAAACATATACATATACATATACGTATACATATACATATACAAATACAGATACATATACAAACACACATACAAACACAAATACGTGAGCATATACATATACATATACATATACATATACATACCCATATACATAAACATATCCATATACGTATACATATACATATACACACATATGCATATACATATACATATACATACGTATATATATATGTGTTTATATATGTATTCATATATACATATAAATATATGTATATATGTATATACATATGTGCATACAGATATACATGTTATACGGCAATGAATGATAGTCTCAAGATTACACACAAACGATAATGAATTCATGAACTCACGCGCGCACACGGCCAGTGACCTTACCACTAGCGGCGCGAGCGGGAGCCACAGCTAAATGATGGCTGTGCCCAGCTCGTTGCGCTGACCGCCGCAATTCCCGGTCAACCTCATCGAGCTTCGCAACCTCGGCGTCCGGGAGTCGAGGACAATGCGAAAGAATCCAATCGCGACACGTCGAGCGCCTCGAATCGGAGACACGAGCGATCAGTCGCAATCGCCGGACAAACTCGGCGCCGCATGCGGGGCACTTTGATCCAGACAGGTAGCAACGAATCTGGAGGCGGGCTCCGTGCTTGGCTCGTCGATGGCTCTGCAAGCCGCGGGCGGTAGTGAATGCAGCGCCACAGTGGCAAACATGGGACTCGCGTCCTGGGGGGGGATCAGGCGCCGCCTCGGCGTCGCAGACCGAATCGCAAAAGAAAATGCGATCCACCAAAGCCTTCCAGGAACTTTCGTCCGCCATGAGATGCGCCCACGCCTTAGGATCCTCAGACAAAGCAGGGAAACCGCCCGGGAGGTGGGCCCGAAGGAAATCCGCATCCTTTTCTACGGCTTGGATTCACCGCAGTTTTTGCCCTCGCGGTCTCGAGCTAAGCAGCGCGAGCAAGGCCGCAGACTTGGCGCGGCGCAGCCGGGCACAATACTTCAAACGAAAGCGGGCGACCAGACATTCAATGGCAGGTTGGTGCAATGCCTCGCGCACTTCACGGTCGGAGCTCTCGACGTGCTCAAAACGAGGTTCGTCAAATATCCGACGAAGCACAATCATGCATACTGTTTCAACCGCTTCAAATGCCTAGCGGGCGGAACTATTACCTGCACGCCGAACAAGAGCTTAGACAAGAGCAGACACTGCATGAAGTACAATTTGTGCACAAGCGCTACATGCTGGGATCCAAACACTTTGTACGACAAGGGCGCGTAGGCAGCAAAAGTTTTAGATGCCTTGGCATTTGCATCAGCCATGGTGCACGATTGCAGAGAAGTGGCAGTGCCAAGATGCTTATAAGAGCTCACAACGCGAATGCGCACATCCCTTCCCGGAACCTGCACACTCAACTGGCCGCTCGCATCGCGACGAGCCTCTCGACAGGCAGTGGCCTTGGGGCCGCGATGCTCCAAAAGGGCTTCAGTTTTTCCGGGGGAGGCGCTGAGCTGCGAATGCAAATTTTAAAGAAGTAGAGAAAAGAACCTCAAGCAATATATCGATGCATTGATCGAGTTGTTGAGGAGTGGACGCTACTATCGCAAGGGCTTCGTCATCGATGAAAGCCGCATCCAGCACAAACTCCATATTCTCACCCCCGGGGGAGGGGGCCCAAAACGGGTCCGCAGGAGAGGGCAACCGAAGCGCAACCCCTTTCTCTCGGAGCTGCGCAGAGATGATGTCTAAGGCTATGCCGTAGACTCCGTTGAAAGTGAGCGCGCCTAGTTTGCACCCTTGTCGCCCTCCAGTGCGACTGGTGACACATGTGGGGAGATCAGAGACAGCGGCCCAAGCACCTTCGTGCAAGGTTCGCATCATTCGGGCGACAGCTTCGTCAGTCCCCCATTGCTGTAGGAGGTGGCCGCGTTGAGACAAATACTGGAGCATCCAATCGGCAGCCGGCTCGGAAACTCCAAGGGAAAAGAAGATGAGATCGATGCTCGGACGTTGGCATCGAACCCCATCCATACATGAGTTGCCGCACGACTCTGTCAAATGCTTTTGTGAGGTCGACGTACAACACAAAAACTGACTGCCTACATAAACAAGCATAATCAATAATCGAATGCAACACGCGAGACGCGACATCGGTTCCGCGGCCCGGGATGGCACCATACTCTGAAGACAGCTGGTGCACGACGCAAGCTGGCGCCACAGCCTGCCGCAGCATTCCGGCGAGACCTTCACTCGCATGGTCCGCAAGAAGAATGTTACGATAGTCGTCTGTGTTAAGGGGGCCCCCTTTCGCCTGAAAACTTCTTGGGAACGCCCCCCCCGCCACTGAGTCGCCCAGGCACCTGCGGCCTTCGCGCGCTCGTTGACGGAAGAAAACTTGCAGGCCAAAGCCGAACCCCCTGCTTGGGGAAGTCCCGCAGGGATTCCATCGTAGCCCACTACTTTGTTGCGGCCGAGGGCCCGGCAAGCACAGCGAGTGGCCTCGGGGCCTACATCCAGAGAGGAGGAGGGGGGGGGAGAGGAGGGAGGGGAAGAGGTAGGCACGGGCTGGCGAAGAGAGGCCCGGCCCACAATCTCGCCTCGAAAAACTTGCTGGACATGATCTTGCCACATGCTTGACGCCTTCCGCAGCGGATGTGAGGACGCCATGAGAATCGCGCAAGCACTGACTCGGGGGCGCGGCGCGCGCCCCTAAAGCTCGCAATACAGCGGAAGCCTGGCGAGCGTCGCGCGCCTCGACCGCGCGGGAGGCGCTCGCAGCAAGGGAATCGAGATACGCGCGCAGATCCTCATCCAAAATGGGGCGCGCGCATTTCTGCAAACGGAACATATGAGCTGCGATGCACGCTCTTGGTGAAAGCCCCTCCGGACCTCAGTCCCCAGCCCAGAAGACGCACAGAACGCCCCCCGGAACCTGCAGCTGCAACACATCTCATGCCAAGAATGCAGAAAGAAAGAAAGAAGACAGTGCTGCCTACGCTTTGTGACACAAAATCTGGCACGCCTCAAGGGGGCGATATGCTGGATGATCTGCCAAGCTCGCGGGGACAGCCACGCCCTCCGAGGTTGTTTCCCGGGGCGTCCGAAGCTGGACAGAGCAGCCCACCGAGTCCACATGTTCAAAAGCTCAACGTGGTCATCGATGTGCACAGAAGGAGGGACGGGAGGAAAGAGCCACATAAGTCGCTGAAAACGTTCACAGCACGAAACCGATTGAAGGTTGTGCTTATTGAACTTAAACGCAGGACTTACGGAATGCACAGCGCCTACAGGAACAGCGCTCGCACTCAACACGACCGCGTGGTGATCTTCCTTGGCCGAGAGAGTCAAGTCAATCGCCTTGTCAACCGCACAGCAGACGATGCGCGCAAAAACGGCTTCGAGCACAAGCACATAATCGATGCGAGAAGTGGTGGCGCGCGTAGACACCCACGCGTGGCCGCCCTCTCCCCACGCATTGCTAAGCCGCAAACGAAAATCTTCAGCAAATGTGCGCAAGAAGCTACCATTGGAGTTTTCACGCTCTGGCTGGCTAGGGCCGACCGAACGAGAGGGCACCGAGCCGACGCGACCGTTCGCATCGATCAGAGTAAGCCACTGGACCGGATGAGACTTTAAAAGCTGCGTTTGCACTCGGGCGAGCTCCGCCCACCATTCGGCGCGAATGGCGCCCTTGGCTTGCGAATGCGGGGCATGGGCTACAAGGAACCCAAGCTCAAGCTCAGCAATACGGACTACGGCGTAGAGGATGCGAGGGGATACGGCGTGCCAAAAACATACGCGGGCACGCTGATGCACCCAGCACTGGACGCCTAGAGAACCGTCCGCCTCCGCAGCAGCAGCCAGCATTGTGTAATGCTGGCCTTCAGTCTGCTCGGAGTGTGGGGACCGGCCTTCCTGGACACCAACGACGTCGATCCCACGATCGTGAAATTGCTGCTCGAGCAGCGTCACTTTGCTGCGCACGCAGACCCCGCTGACTTGGGCATACGACCGAGACAGCTGGTGAGGAAACAAAGTTAACACATTAGCCGTGGCGCATACAAAACGCACAGGCTGCGCATCAGGCGTACCATCTACGTGCTGCTCGCCTGCGCCTCCGCGGTGTTCCGAGAAAAACGCGTCGAACCAGCGGCGCCATTCGCGCGCCTCTTGGCCACGAAGGTGGTGATCACACGCTTCGCGGGCTGCTTGCGGTTCAGACGGACCCTCTCTCCTGGAGGGCTCTGCTTGCCCGTCGTCCGCACGGGGGCGTCGATGCGCTGGGCCTGCCCCAGAGTGGACTGGAAACGCGCCAGGATGGCATCGGACTGCGCCTTGGCCTCCTCCACTGCGGTTGGAGAAATCGAGCCGAGCTTCGCAAGCTGCTCGACCGCCGCATGGAGCTGCGCACCGAGCTCCTCCATGGAGGCACGGGCTGGGTCCCGATGTCCGGTGGCCACCTGCTTTTCCAACTCGGCCACGTTCTCCGTCAAGGTGGCTGCCTCGACAGCCTTCTGCGCAAGGGCCAGACTCTCGGCAGCCGCCGCCTGGCGCTTGTGCGCACGCTCGAGTGCTGCCCGGGCGTCGTCCAAACGCTTGCCCAGGGGACGCATGTCCCCGAGCTGCTTCCTCTTGGCGTCCAGGCGTGCCTGGATGGCCTGCCGGGCCTCCGCCAGCGTAGGATCGTCCGGCATAGTCGCCAAGGTGGACTCCAACTGCTTGACCGCGTTGATGATATCCTTCTTGGCCGAAGGCTCGTTGGAAATGCCCTCGCCAATCATGTCCGTCGCCGCTGCTGCCGGAGCCCCCAGAGTCGTACATGCTGCCGGAGGCGTCGATGAAGGAGGAGGCGTCGGCGGCGACGGCTCCACAGGCGTAAGACCGGTTCCCTGAGAGAGCTTGGCAGCAATCGCCTGCAGCTGAGCCTGCACAGGATTGCCCGGCATCTTCGAAGGGGTCGTCCCAGTAACTCCGGCACCTGTCGGCGTCGAATTTGTGACCGTCTCGGCCCAAGATCGCCTCACTCCACACACTCCGCAGGCATGCTTGCTGTGGTTGTTCGAACCACAGTGGGAGCACACCCACAGCCTCTGCTGAGGCCCATTGTTCTTGGAGTGGAAACTCCCACATAACGCCACTGCCCACTTGGATCGCGCTTCCACTCGGTGGTAGAAGGTGACCCCGATGCTGACTGCGCACCACGCTGTCCCCACGAGCTCCATGGCGCCATCCCGACCCTTCGGTAAAGGTCCAAGCGAACTCGAAAGCGCACTGCGCAAGCAAGCGCAAAGCTGAAAGCGAAGAAGCCACACGATGGTGCAGCTGGACTGGGGTGTAGACTTACAATCAACTCAAGGGCCACTCCTTGAGCCAAAATGGGTACGGATACATATATACATATTATTAAGCCAGGGATGACAGTCTCAAGATACCACCAAATTTACTGTACAAGTGTGCACACATGCGGCGCTAACCACAATAAGAAAAATCACGACGAGACGCGGCCTATAACTCGTCCGTCGGCCCGACGAGCAGGAGCCGTGGCAATATGATGGCTGCGGCCTGCCCGCTGGGCGTCGCGACGCAATTCCCGATCAACCAAGTCAAGTCGCTGAACAGTACGATCACAGAGGCGAGCGCAGTGAGCGAGCACAAACGCTCGACACTTAGGCCGACGTGTGTCGGATAAGTGAGACACGAGGCGAAGGCGCGAGACAAAATCCGTGCCACAGCATGGGCACCTGGATCCAGACACATAGAAGCGCAATTCATTCCGCTTCCCGTGCTTTGCGCGCTGGTGGGATTGGAGTGCGCGAGACGAGCTGAAGGCTTCGCCGCACTCGCAAACATATGCCTCTACTCCTGGCGTGGGACGCAGGGCAGGGGACGTATCGCACACGGAGTCTGTAAAGAAAATGCGATCGACGAGTGCCTTCCAGGCATCTTCATCGAGCATCAGGTTGGCCCATGCCTGAGGATCGTCAGCAATGCCAGTACATACATATATCCGCCAGCCCCCTTGTGAGGCCACCAGGCTGTAGGACGAGGGTTTGTTGTTCCTTGCACCAGTTCCAGTTAAAAGTTTACATTGTTACAGTTCTGCTTATTGCTGCTTACTGTCCCTTGTCGATTGACCGCGCGAGGGGGGGCAGCCGAAAAGCGTCCGGACTACCACGCCCGAATCGCGTTGCCTGAATTCCTGGGGGGGCGTGGGACACGTAAAAATACGTTAAAGTCGCGCCCACGAAGCCACAAACCCTTTTAAATCACCATGTTCGCGTCCCCATGGCCATAAGCCTTCGCGATGTATGCAACACTCGCACCCCCGAAAACATAAACACTCGCAAAATACGCCATATTCGTATCCGAAGCCATAAACCCTCGCAACATAAGCCATACTCGTATCCCCGAAGCCATAAACCCGTTTACATGACGCAATACTTGCGTCCCCGAGGCCACACATGCTCGTAAAACACACGTGCTTGGTGCCCCCGAACTCATAAACCATTGTACATTACACAATACTCGCGCGTCCGAAACCATTGACCTTTTGCAAATTACAAAATACTCGGATTTCCGAAGCCATCACCTGCGTAAATTCAACAATATCTGCTACCCCGAAGGAAAAAACCCTTGAAAATTACACATTAGTCGCGTATCCGAAGCCATAAACCCTCGAAAATTAAACATTCCTCGCGTCGCCGAAGTCACCAATCCTTTTTAAATTGCCTCAAAATTATGCGATATCTGCGTCCCCGAAGCCATAAACCATCCAAATTACACTATAATTTCGGCCGGGAAACCATAAACCCGAAAAGTTCACAAAAGATGTGCCACATTTCTAAAATCCGGCGGCACCCCTCACACAGATCGGCGGGGTCAGGGCCGAAAACCCAATGGGAATTGCCACATTTTGAAATTCGGCGGCACCCATCACGCAGATCAGCAGGGCCAGGGTCGAAAAACCCATGGCATTTGCTACATTTCTGATATTCGGCTGGAAGCCTCACAGCACAGCATACGGAAGCAGGTTCAAAATGCAACGATCCATGCAACAATATCATCCGAATCTAAATTTATCTGGCCGATGCTGCGTCACGGCCGCGCCGCGTCCTCATGATCTAGCTCTTGCATTGCCCAGTATCCGCGGGGGGGTCGGCGGCAGGGGGCGAAGCCCTTACGGATATATATATATATATATATATATATATATGTATACATATACAAATATATGTATATATATATCATAAATGTATATAATATATACATACATATATATATATGCGTGTGCGTGTAAAGTGTGTATATATTTATATGTATATAGATGTGTGCGTGTGAGTTTATGTGTTTGTTGATACATGAATAGATTGCATGAAACCTATAGTATACATATGTGTAAATGAAAAGATAAATATACATACGTACATGAATGCATGCATGCGTACATACATATATGTATTATATATGTTTATGTGTGTGTGGAACTATGCATGTACTATATGTGTATATACATATATGTGTATATATATGTGTATGCGCGCATGTACGTCGCAGACCAACATACGCAATCCACACGCGCGTTTGGGCGAGACCGCGACACGGCACCGCGAATTAACCCGCATACAAGAGGGGGGAGGGAGGAGAAAGGCCACACACTTTTTGCGTCGGCGGCTAGGCAGAGGGTGACTGTTCCGTCGATCGGGCATTAGGGGGGCGCGCTAGATGCAAATTGGGCTGCGATGCGCGTGCGAAGGGCAGGAGACCCCGGCGCGACGGGAAGAGGGGAAGCCAGGCCCGCTCAGGCAAGTCACCGGCTGCGGCGGGAGGAGCGCCGAGGGGGGGGAACCAGCCGCGGCGCTGGGCAACAGCTGGGGGGGGGACGGCGGCCCAGCGGCGGCCGGGCAAAGCCAGATGGGGGAGCAGCACGCGTTGATGCGGTCAGCACACCAATCGGGGGGCCGGCTGATCAGGCGAACCCAACGGCGGGGCGAAGCGCCGAGATCTGGTGACCTACGAGGCGCGGCGGGAGGCGCGAAGGGCGGAGCGCAGGCTGCCACGGAAGCGCTGCACTAGCGCGGCAAGGAAAGCTGGCGCGAAGGCCATGGCCAAAGGACGAAGAGGCAGAGCAACGCCATCAGGGGGAGCGGCGCGGAGCTGGGAGCGCCAGCCAGAGATCTGGCGACCTTCGAGGCACGGCAGGATGCGAGAAGGGCGGAGCGCCGGCAGACACGAATGCGCTGCACTGAGCGCGGCAAGCGCAGGCCAGCGCGAAGGCGAAGGGCGATG